>CP092878.1:64690886-64735314 GCA_030710605.1 Cordylochernes scorpioides
TTCAATTCTTTTAAATAGAATCTTCAAGTGATGGTTTAGCATCAACATTGATATTTACTTTGGAATTCATTTTCTTCAGCTCATAGGAAGAATAACTTATTAAGTCCATTGAAATCTAACAAAAATGATAAAACACAATTTGGATTATAGATTAGGTCTTATTTTCTTGTATCTATAATCTATAATCCAAATTATGCTTTATCAAACCAATCTATTAAGCACTAAACAGGACCTTTGAAAAGGCCGCTGCTTATCATAGAACAGCTCGAGAAGCATGAACTAATGGAATTCATGTCATCTTTACACAAGGGGATAAGAAACAACAACCACTTACAAGCATGCCATTTTGTTACTTTCACTCACTGTGAGGGTTGTCTCTTGCAAGAATCAGGGCCATTTGATTAATTTTATTCAGAAAAAAAAAAGCGCAATGCGAGATTGGGTCATGGCTGTCAGTAATTGATGGTTTATACCCCCAGATTGATGTTTTCAGAGTATTCTCTTCATTATATAGAATGGCTTTATTAAAAATAATTTGAAGTTTGTTTTAGGGGTTTCAAAGAATGGCCATGTCCCCAGCAAACTGAACATGAACCCCCCGAACTAAAGAATCCTTCCTGCTTTTGGAACGAGGACTCTAAACCACCTTGTCCACGGAGTGAACTTCTCTCTTTCAAACTCATTTCAATTAGTAAACAAGGCAACGATACACAACTTTTTCAAATAAATCAATATAAAAACCGTAAGTCCTCATAATTTCATATTTTCTTTATTCTTTTGTCTGATGATGGTAACAACGCTGTTACAGAAACATCACGCACTATTAATTTATTTGGATTAGGCCTTATTTTTCTTGTAGCTATAATTCAAATCGTGCTCTTTATCAAATATTTTCTTTTACACACAAGGTAATAAAACCAAGACCAAATCCAAATAAATAAATAGTATGTGATATTTCGGTAACAGCGTTGTTACTGAAACGTCACACACTATTTATTTATTTGGAACTGGTCTTATTACCTTGTGTTTATAATCTATAATCCAAATTGCGCCATATCATTTTCTTAAAAAAAAAATTAATCAAAACTTGTGGAGACATGATTGTATGTATATAATGAAAATTCAAAATTTTAAAGAGATTAGCCTCAGATTAATATATTTGAGCTATTAATAACTTTTTTAAAAATCAAACCCTACACAGAAATAATATTTATTAGGATTATATAAATGGGCGTACCTGGATCTGTAAAGAAAAAAAAAAACAATTTTTTTCTTAAAATATTTCGAGAGATTGCTCCCTCTTTTTAATTGATCCCTAATTTTAAGAAAAAAATTGTTTTTTTTTTTCTTTACAGATCCAGGTACGCCCTTTTATATAATCTTAATTAATGGATCGCCTTTTGACTCAAAATATTTATTAGGTTATTTTTGATATTTTATCTTCACGCATGTCACAAATTATGATAATTGTGGGTTATTTTTGGTGAAAGATGAACATATATTTATTACTAGACGAATGGCCCGGGCAACGCCCGGGGTTTACCCGAGTGCGAATATATTCTAAAAACGTTGACTTGGGTGGTCGCTATTAACAGGGTGGTCTGTATAGACAGGTGGATGTATCACACAGCTGATAACAGGGTTGTCTAGAGTGGTCGCTATAGACAGGGTGGTCTGTATAGACAGGTTTATGAGAGAGGCACAAACTTACAGGTTGTTGACGCCGCAATCCCCAGAGAGAGTGTTTTTTTGTTGCATCATGCTGTGACTCACACGACGACCCAAGGTCAACAGGGGTGGAGCAGCAAGCTTAAGCCTATCACCGTCTGGCGGCGCTGCTTGCGAGTTATATCTACAATTCTGCAAATAACTCTAAGGATATTCAAGATATTCAAGAAATTATTTTTCGAAAACCTTTCCGGGGATATACCTAATAATATCCCAGAATTTCATGGCGATTGGATGTATGGTTTTTGAATAACAGGGTTGTCTAGAGGGGGGCAGGGAGGACACGTGTTCCCTTGCAGCCAATGAGCGCGCATTCTATCCGTGAGCTTCAGACAAACAGACAGAATAAGGCAAATATATATATATATATTTATTATAATCTCTCAAGCTATATTACCTTTCTATTAGATCCCAGTTGGAATTGATGAGAATCATAAAACACTTTTTTAGAGGTATGTTGTTCTAATAGTAAATATAGTAAACATAACAAATTTATTATTATTGCAAATATGGCCATGATAATTAAGGTAGGTTGGTGACTGATTATACTTTTTACTATAAGGGCACCACATGTAACTTGATATTTGCATTTACAAGCGTAAAATAAACAAGAACTGGAGGATCACACCTAAGCACAGCTAATACATCCTAGGAGCAATATGGCCTCCCAGACCTCTCGGTCCATAAGCCGGTCCTTTTTCAACACAGCTAAACTGGAGCAAGGCACAGCACAAGCCGGTCCTTTTTCAGCACAGCAAAGCTAAAGTGGAGTGGACCCAGGAGGAGCTCTGAACCTCAGACAGCATCAAACAACACTAACAATATTTAGAACAGGCCATCTCAAGCCATTGAAGATGGAAAATAATAACAAAATCTACCCCACTTGCCCAAAATGTAGCTTGGCACCTGTAGCTCCAGAACACATTTTGGCTTGCATTAGATGCACTAAACAGGACCTTTGGGAGAGGCAGCTATTTATCATAAAATAGCTTGAGAAACATGAACTAATGGAATTCATGTAATCTTTACACAAGGGGATAAGAAACAACAACCACTTACAAGCATGCCATTTTGTTACTTTCACTCACTGGGAGGGTTGTCTCTTGCAAGAATCAGGGCCATTTGATTAATTTTATTCAGAAAAAAAAAGAGCCCAATGCGAGATTGGGTCATGGCTGTCAGTAATTGATGGTTTATACCCCCCAGATTGATGTTTTCAGAGTATTCACTTCATTATATAGAATAACTAGATTTGCTACATTTTGGGCAAGTGGGGTAGATTTTTTGTTATTTTCTATCTTCAATGGTTTGAGATGGCCTGTTCTAAATCTTGTTAGTGTTGTTTGATTCTGTCTATTTCTGAGGTTCAGAGCTCCTCCTGGGTTCACTCCACTGTACCAACTTGACTATGGGTATGCTATCGCATGCCGGTTTATGGACCGAAAGGTCTGGGTGGCCACTGCTCCAAGGATGTACCAACTTGACCGGCTTGTGGACTGAAAGGTTTTGGTGGCCATCTGCTTCAAGGGTGTACCAACTGTGCTTAGGTGGGATCCTCCAGTTCATGTTAATTTTTGTTTTGTTTATTTTTGTTAAAGGTTATACTTGTATAAAGCATATATCCATTATCTTATCAATGTACCCATAAAAATTCCACGCTAATTTTAATTTGTGTTAATATATTACATAGAATGAGAAAAAATAGTAATATAATCAACTTTGTGTGTTTAGTAATTTCCTTACCACCAATCATCAAGAATGCAGTGGCTACTACTACAAGCATCAATGTGGATTGGAGACATCCTCCCAAATTTGAACCTAAAATTTTTAAACCTGGCCTTATATACCAAGTACTTTACTCAGGTCCCAATGAGAAATTTATGGTACGTATATTGTATAATTAAAAAATATCTCTATAATATAATTTTTTTCAAAATGAATATTAAAAAGATTTTTATTTAATTAGGACTCATTTAAAGTTCAGAAATAAGTTATACTTTTGCGCTTACAAATGTGTCATGCCCTGTTTGTTTACCAGCCCTCACTGCTGGTAGGCAATATATTATGCAAAGATTGAATTGACAATGTCATTCTTTGCAAAATTGTGTTTCACAAAATAATTTTTTCCAAATTGTTTTGTGTTGCACCTACAACAGTAACTTGATGATGGCAAAATAACAAGCTTCATGTACCAGATATTGATCCAAAATATGATTGAAGGGATGTACAGTGACCTGACTTCTACACATGTCTTCTCAGAACTTGTGAATTGAAGGCATTTCTCCACCAATTATTTGAACAATTTGTTTGTATTCAATCATATTCAATTTAGCTTTTTACTTGAAATGGGTCTCATTTCATGGCAATTCAAATTACTAGACAACAGAAATACAAATCCATTTAAAGATTTTTTTCTGATCACCCATTACATCAATATATTTTGTCTGAATGTTTTAAATGTCAAAATATATGTATTCCGCCTATATATACAGTAGAACCTCCCTTTAGTAGACACCTCTCTATAAAGGATAGTTTTCATTTGCAAAATTACCATTTTTCTATTTAGTAACTCGCCGGTTAGAGGAACCTATCATTAAAGGATACTTTGGCTCTGCAATTAAGTGTCTTTTACAGGGAGGTTCTACTGCATATATATATTGTGCTTGTTCTAATCCTTTTGTTTTGTTTTTCAGGAGTTTCAGACTTCAAAAGATCTTAATGTGGTAATTGATGGACTCATTCCATATACTAAATATATTGTGAAAATCCAGAGTAAGTCAAGTTTGAGACCGATTGAGGACCCATTTTGGAGCAATTCCACCTCTGTGAACTTGACTACATTATCTACAAGTAAGTCTGATATTCAATTGCTGTGTCATTTTGCAATAAATAATAGATCTGCTTATAACTATCAGCAGCTTTACCACATTTTATAGATGAGCAACTACAGTAGAACCTCCATGAGAGGACACTCGCGCTAGAAGACACTTCTCCACAAAGGACAGTTTTCATTTGCAAGATTACCATTTTTACTATTTAGCAACTCTGGTAAGAGGACATCTCTATAAAGGACACTTTGGCTCTGAAATTAGATGGGCTTTACAGGGAGGTAGTTTTACTCTATATCTAAATTTAATTTATTCATGTAAAATTGTAATTTCTTTTCAAATTTTGAAATATTTCCTTGAATATTGGATCAAAATATCATTTATTTTACCAATATTTCAGTTGGCTGAACGCCAACCCTTTTCAAGGTATTATAACATATTAACATGTTATAATACCTGGTTATAATCTGGTTGCTTAAAATTTAGCTTGGCACTTGCAGCTCCAGAACACATCTTGGCTTGCATTAGATGCACTAAACAGGACCTTTGTGAGAGGCCGCTGCTTATCTTAAAACAGCTCGAGGAGCATCAACTCATGGAATTTGTGTAATTTTACACGAGGGGATAAGAAACAAAAACGACAACATAATACCTTGAAAAAGATTGCCCATTTTAATTAAAAATTTATTTATGGATTGCTCTATTTTCAAAAACATAACAGTGTGTATGAAAATTTCAATGGTGTGGTACAATTCACAATGGAGGTTCCTCCAGATCACAAAGAGACTCTGCCTTTGCCGGTCCCAAGCCCGGATGAAAAAGGAGGAGGAGGAGCAGTAACAAGCTTGCTAAAAAACCTGGGTTCAGCTGGCCCGGCTGATAGTACCCTGTAAGGGCTCCTAATCCAGGGATACAGGATGAGCAGCGTTTGTACTCCATGTTAGGAGCAGCTGCACATGGCGTCTGTTCCTCATGTCAGAGGCGGCCATTTCTTTTGGAGCTAAGTCAGCCTGCCACTGAGTAGTGCTCCAAGTCTTAATGACAAAGGCAGGTGCATTCTTCTTCACCCAGTCATGATGGTTGTCAAACAGACACCATCAAGGGTCACAACTTGATATCCTAATATGATTGAATGGAGAAAAGGAAGAAGAAGACAAAGAGACAAATTTAACCTTGATTGAATTTTCTGTTGTTGTTATTCCCCTTGTGTAAAGATTATACAAATTCCATGAGTTCATGCTCCTCTAGCTATTGAATCTTCTGACCCCTCCCCCCCCATCTATGTTCCTTATTTTCTTCCTTCCTTCCCTTACATTCTGAATTTACTTGAATGGAACAACTGGTTAGTTGCAATGACCTTCAATATCATAAAAGGGCACAGATTTAACATTTTTCATTTTTGATAAGGCACAATTTGGATTATAGATTATAAACACAATTAATAAGCCCAAATCCAAATAAATAAATAGTGTGTGATGTTTCGGTAACAGACTTCTTCTTATCTGCTATCTTGTTTACACATTGGATAACAGTAACTATTTAAAAGATGCTGTGGTAAAATTTCTTATTCAGTACCTTTGTCTGAAGATGGTAACAACACTGTTACCGATACGTCACACTATTTATTTATTTGGATTTGGTCTTATTACCTTGTATTTTTCATTTTTTTTTCACACAAATCTCTTAAATCATAAATAATTTTTAATAAATGGGGAAATGGCACAATAAACTGCTTGCTTTCATCTGATTTCAAACATGCGAGTATAAAATGTCAATCATTGCCAAAGAATTCTTTTCAAAGAAATTTTCCTTTTTTATAATTAAAAAATCTTAATGATTTCAGAGTTCAAAAATTTTATAGCCGAGTTATTTTAAACACGCACAAGTAAATAAAACCAAATTATAAATCACAATTTGGATTATAGCGACAAGAAAATAAGACCCAATCCAAATAAATTAATTGTGTGTATATTTATTCTTTTGTCTGAAGATGGTAACAGCGTTGTTACAGAAACTTACATACTATTTATTTATTTGGATTTGGTCTTATTACCTTGTGATTATAATCCAAATATTGTGCCTTATTAGAGTTATTTTAATGATTAACTTCAGAACTTTTGTCTGAAGATGGTAACAACGCTGTTACATCGCACACTATTCATTTGGATTTGAAACCTTGAAAGTTATTTTAATTAAGTTATTTATTTTGAAAATTTACTTTTAAAAAACTTATTGATCTTCTTTTATATTTCTGTAAGAACACTATAAGACATCAAAAAATTTTCCCTTTTCAAATTTATTTTAAAATATAATATATTGGTATTGATGTCAAATATATACAGTTAAACCTGTCTATAGCGCTGCCTCTAAATATGGCACCCTCTAAATAGCGCCTTCCTCTCTATAGTGCCAGATTTCAAATTTTTTTTTTTTGCTTATCCCTAGTACACGTGGTACAGGCCATGATAATCATGGTGGGTAGTTAGCGACTGCTTTTACTGTAAGCGCACCACATATCTACACATGTGAAAAGCAGTTCGACTTTGCACTTACAAATGCCAGAGCCCCGTTTGGTTACTTGCACTCGCTGGTGGGGTTGGACTTTTGCAAGAATCGGGGGCCATTGGAGCATTTTTTTTTTTTTTTAAACAGAAAAAAGTGCCCAATGCGGGAATCGAACCCGGGTCCTAGTGGTCGAAAACCAAACGGTTTACCCAGCCTTCCACCGACCCCCGAGATTTCAAATACATATTACAATGAGATTTACATTAAAAATGACCTTTCTATAGCACCCCCTCTCTATAGCACCCTATTTTGGCGAGTCCCAAGAGGGGCGCTATAGACAGGTATATACATTTTTGGCAGATTTATATAAACTTTTTAAAAGTTATGTTTTGTGTTTCTCTCAGGACCCAAAGAAGCTCCTGAGACAACATCAACAGCCTTTGAAATTTTTCCCCACAACAAAAAGAGGAATATTACAATTTATTGGAAGGTAAATTGATTGTTATATTGATTCCTCTATAGCCTGTGTGTGACCCTATATGTCAGCTACCTTTTTTTGCAGAGTTGATAGTGAAAATTCCAAACTATTATAGATTATATATATTATATGATTCTTTTGAAAATTAAGCAATTTCTACTGCCCTTACTGCAACGAAAAAAATTAATGGGAGGCCTGGCTCATCAGTGGTGAACCCTCCTAGCGGTTTCGCAGTTTAATCTACTATAATCAAATTTTCATAACAGATGGCTCGCTAATGTATCATAATATAAGAGTGTGTTCAGCACAGCATCATCAGTCTCGAGGAAGTGGGTAGTCGCTAACTACCCACCATGATTATCATGGCCTGTACCACATGTTGTTTCTTATCCCCTTGTGTAAAGATTACACGAATGAGTTCATGCTCCTCGAGCTGTTTTATGATAAGCAGCAGCCTCTCCCGAAGGTCCTGTTTAGTACATCTAATACAAGCCAAAATATGTTCTGGAGCTGAAGCTACATTTTAGGCAAGTGAAGTGGATTTTGTTGCTATTTTCTATCTTCAATGTCTTGAGGATTGAAGTACCCAGTAGCACATGTACTAGGGATAATAATAATAAAAAGGTCAATTGTATGGCGCTGATATTTTCAATGACATTTTAAAACTCAATGATTATAGCAATCCTACAAACAGGTTTGCCAATTCAATCCACTTTCTAAAGCCCTAATATTGTATTGGAAGATTCTGCTCTTATATGAATGGAAACTTTTTTTGCTTATCCCTGTGCACCACATGGCTACACATGTGAAAAGCAGTTTGACTTCGCACTTACTAATATGCCAGAGCCCCGTCTGGTTACTTGCACTCACTGGTGGGGTAGGACTTTTGCAAGAATGGGGGGCGATTGGAGCATTTTTTTTGGATGGAAACTTAGTTATGTAATTTTATATAAAACTATGGACATAAGCTTTTTGAACAGTGGAATTGCATATAAATATCTGTATTGAGCAATACTCTTCCATAAACAATGAAGACATGTCCAGTTTGGCATAAATTACTTTTAAGTCTTAATTACTATTAAAATAGGCATAAATTACTTTTAAATAGGCAAAACCACTGGGAAAATAGTATATAACATATACCTATTATGATAAAGCACAATTTGGATTATAGATAATAAAACAAGAAAATAAGACACAATCCAAATAAATTAATAGTGTGTGATGTTTCGGCAACACACTATTAAATTATTTGGATTGTGTCTTCTTGTATTATACCTATTATATAAATTTGTCTCTATTCTGAGAATGTATAACAACCTCTAATGTTTCAGGATATTCCCAAGTCCCTCCATAACGGATCCAATTTTCACTATTTTGTTACTCTGAGTACAATACAAACAAAAAATATTTCATCTTTTAATGTAACTGAACCTTTTTTTGACTTCCCCGATTTAGAATGGAATAAAAGTTACCATTTTAAAATATATTCTGCCAATGACCTTGGAACATCAGAATCCTTTGCATTTCTGAATATTGAAAAACAAAACCAACGTAAGTATCCCACTTTTATAATCTTATGAATAAATGACAAGGAAATTATATTAAACATTTACTTGGGATTATATTTATAAATTTAATTGCCATTTATCAATAAAATTTGTAACAAATAAATTTACTTGCAATGTGTTTCTTTTCAATAATATTATCTCTATGTCCTCTTCTTCTACTTTCTTATCTCCACTCGATCATATTAGGGCATCAAGTTGTTACCCTTGATGGTGTCTGCTTGACAACCATCATGACTGGGTGAAGTAGAATGCGTCTGCCTTTGTCATTAAGACTAGGAGCACTACTCAGTGGCAGGCCGACTTAGCTACAAAAGAAATGGCCGCCTCTGACATGAGGAACAGACGCCATGTGCATCCGCTCCTAACATGGAGTACAAACGCTGCTCATCCTGTAATCCCTGGATCAGGAGCCCTTACAGGGTATTATCAGCCGGGCCAGCTGAGCCCAGGTTTTTTAGCAAGCTTGTTACTGCTCCCCCTCCTCCTTTTTCATCCAGGCTTGGGACCGGCAAAGGCAAAGTTTCTCTATGTCCATATATGCATAGGTTCACTAAACACCCCTAAGCTGCCTTCCATGGAATATGCAGGGTATATCCCAATCCAATACAATAGTAGAGCAGTCTGAAGATTAATTTGGCTAAACTTCTGAGAAGGTCCACTACTCATGAACCAAGCGCTCTCATTTAATAACGTATATTATTGCAGTAAGGTCTTTAGAGATAATATTTGATGATATTATTTAAAAGAAACAAATTGCCAGTAAATTTATTTGTTAGAGATTTAATCCATTCAATCTAAGGATAATAAAGAACCTGGATCTATGTGAAAAGAATGATATTTGGAGCTTTGATTTCTCTTCTTTCTCCTGTGTTTGAATTTATTCCTTAATACACTGGGAAATAAGAGGTAAATCCATCAAAATATTCAAATTTTTTCACACCTATCCAGGTCTTTATTATCCTTAGGTTATTAATTTTTATTTATTTTTTATTATTTTATATGGTACAGTAGAACTACCTCCCTGTAAAGGACAACACCTAATTGCAGAGCCAAAGTGCCCTTTAGGGAGAGGTATCCTCTTACTGGAGAGTGGCTAAATTGTAAAAATGGTAATTTTACAAATGAAAACTGTCCTTTGTAGAGTGGTGTCTGCTAGCGGTGTGTCCGCTAAACGGAGGTTCTACTGTACAAGGTGTCCCATACGTCCCGCAAAAACTTTTATTTATTTATTTTTTTTATTAAAAGGCAAACGAAAATAAAAACATAAGGTATTATGACCGAATCCAAATAAATTAGTAATGTGTTGGATTTGGTCTTATTACCTTGTGTTTATAATCTATAATCCAAATTGTGCCTTAGATTAAAAACTATAACTATTTTATTCTATCGAAAAGATAGAGGTTGCCTGGCCGGCATTCATATTTATATAAAAATAGACACTTCGGCCAGTTGGAGTTTTTTATTTTCTCAACGTTTCGACAAAAGATTTTGTGGGGTTGGAATTTTGCAAGAATCGTGGGCCATTGAAGCATTATTTTTTTTTCTAATCAGTAAAAGTGTCCAATGTAGGATTCGATCCTGGGTCGTAGCGGTCAAAAATCAATGGTTTAGGCCATCATTCTACTTGAGGGTGAAAATAGCTTCTATAGAACAGAGATAACTATAACATTCTCTCAATTCACAAGAATTCCATCTGTATACAATTGGTTGTGTCTTGTCCACTCCATGGAAAGAGCGGGGGGTGCCATTGCCCCGTTAGTCAGCCGCATTTCAGAGTTCCCTGTAGGCCTTCACGGTTACTGTAGCGGCTCGGGGCTCACAACACCGTACTTCGCCCTACAATACTACTACTTACTATACAATTGATTAGTGGTGGTGTCTTGTCCATTCCATGGAAAGGGGGGTGCCATTGCCACGTTAGTCAGCCTTCCCTGTTCACGGTTACTGTAGCGGCTCGGGGCTCACAACACCGTACTTCGCCCTACAATACTACTACTTACTATACAATTGATTAGTGGTGGTGTCTTGTCCATTCCATGGAAAGGCGGGTGCCATTGCCACGTTAGTCAGCCTTCCCTGTTCACGGTTACTGTAGCGGCTCGGGGCTCACGACACCGTACTTCGCCCTACAGGGCTGTTCCTCACTATACAATTGATTAGTGGTGGTGTCTTGCCTATTCCATGGAAAGGCGGGTGCCATTGCCACGTTAGTCAGCCTTCCCTGTTCACGGTTACCGTAGCGGTTCGGGGCTCACGACACCGTACTTCACCCTACAGGGCTGTCCCTTACTATACAATTGATTAGTGGTGGTGTCTTGCCTATTCCATGGAAAGGCGGGTGCCATTGCCACGTTAGTCAGCCTTCCCTGTTCACGGTTACCGTAGCGGTTCGGGGCTCACGACACCGTACTTCACCCTACAGGGCTGTCCCTTACTATACAATTGATTAGTGGTGGTGTCTTGCCTATTCCATGGAAAGGCGGGTGCCATTGCCACGTTAGTCAGCCTTCCCTGTTCACGGTTACCGTAGCGGTTCGGGGCTCACGACACCGTACTTCACCCTACAGGGCTGTCCCTTACTATACAATTGGTTGAATAGGCCAATTGGTGAATACCATTTCTCATCCCTAACACTTTTTAAAACTTATATATAAAAAGAGCGTACCTGGTTCTGTAAAGAAAAAAGAAATAATTTTGTTCTCAAAATATTTTGAAAGAATGCTCCCTCTTTATCAATTTATCGCACAGTAAACTTAATTTACAAATTATTGTAAATCACATGGAAAGAACTTTGTCGTTGGTCAAAAATAATTAACAATAATAATTTGAATAAAATGATAAAAATATTGTCCAATAAATTGATAAAGAAAGAGCAATCTCTCGAAATATTTTGAGAAAAATGTTTTTTTTTTCTTTACAGATCCAGGTACATCCTTTTTTTATATAAACTTATTTAATGGATCACCTTTTCACTCAAACTTTTAAAAATATTCTTTTTTATATATATATATATATATTATTTTGATGTGATAATTGTGTTTTATTTAGTCATATACTGCCTTTTAAAAATTATTTCACATATAAATAAGCAAGGAAAAAAAAATCTATGCTTATATTGCTAAATTGTAAAGTCGTTATTTTCATAAAGGATTTTCATTTATAAACACAAGGTAATAAGACCAAATCCAAATAAATAGTGTGTGACGTTTCTGTAACAGCGTTGTTACTATCTTCAGACAGATTCAGTGCTTTTGTCTGAAGATAGTAACAATGCTGTTACCGAAACATCACACACTATTTATTTATTTGGATTTGGTCTTATTACCTTGTTTTTATAATCTATAATCCAAATTGTGCCTAATGATTTTCATTTATAAATGAATATATGCATTTTTATTCCCCCTTATTCTATTTATATATCGTTCTGAAAATAGAGCAATCTTAAATAATTTAATTAAAAAGGCATATATTGGATCAAAATATCATTTATTTTACCAATATTTCAGTTGGGGTAATGCCAACCTTTATCAAGGCTGTATGCCTATCATCTTCTAGGAAAAATGTAAACTCCTTGTATGCTTATTATCCGCGTGATGCGCGCATGAGAAATTTTGGTTTATATATCATATGTTGGTGTGATCAAACCATTTAAATTGAATTATTGTATCTTCAGAAATAAAATACTATATATATTTGAATATTTTGTTTTAACTCTAGGTATGATTGTGGTATTTCTATCTTCCTATTGATTCTAGAATAGAAATACCACAATCATATCTACAATTAGAACAAAAATAGTCAAATATATATAGCATTTTATTTCTGAAGATACAATAATCGAATTTAAATGGTTTGGTCACACCAATATATTTTATATAAAACAACAATTCTCGTGCGCGCATCACATGGATAATAAGGTAAATTCAGCCCGTTGAAGAGCTATTATCGCTTGAAAGCTAGCAATTAAAAAAAAAGAAACTCATTGTGAGTAAATATTTTGTAATTTTGAAAATATATATTTTTAAGAAGTAATTAAAAGCTTATGGTGACGAGGTTCTTCATATATGAAGGATCTCATCCCTGTTGGATTCTTAGAAAGGATATCAGGTGATTCCTCCTTGTAATATAAATTTGATGTTTTTGCAGTGATGGATCCATTCCCTACAGTCATTTTCAAACTCAAAGATGAATTACAAATTGCTTGGCTCAGTGAAAGAGTAATGGCAAATTACAATTTAACACTCTTTTGGAAAAAATCTTACGAACAAGTTAACATTTCCAAATTAATATATGAGAACCCAAAATCACCTCTTCGTGTCCCCTTTAAGGATGCATTTCAAAATCTGGATTTTGGCGTGTCCTTTTCAAATAATGAAAACACCTCACCACAGCCATTAAAGTGGATTGATTGCATCACTACACTAGCAAAAGGTAGGGATAGTATATCTATTTTAATACAAATTTGTCACCTTTTTGTTGTTGTGTGCAGTTAAAAACACCAACTTTTTGCCGACAATAATTCCCTCTTCCAAATCCCTCAACATCAGCCTGATTCTTCAGTGCAATTATGCTACCAAAGGATTTATCATTCATTATTGTCAGCTGCATGAATCCATCTGCATTGAAAGTAAGTCTTTCTATTATGATGTGCATTATGGTAGATTAAACTGGCGAAACTGCTGGTAGGTTTCACCACTGATGAGCCAAGCCATCCCATTAATTTTTCCATTGCAGTAAGAGCAGTAGAAATTATTTAATTTCAAAAAGAATCATATGCATCTATAATAGTTTCGAATTTTTATAAGTTTTTCTATCTTTCATATATTTTATAGTTTGTAAAATGGGTGTGTGCTTGCATCAATCATATGCCTAGTTCCCCTGGTAGGGTTCACCACTGATGAGCCAAGCCATCCCATTAATTTTTCCATTGCAGTAAGGGCAGTAGAAGATTTATTCGTGAAAAGAAACATTCACGTCTTAATCTTTTCATTTATTACTCATGATATTGTGGATATTGTATTTATAGCGTTTCTTAAACACAAGGTAATTAGACCAAATCCAAATAAATAAATAGTATGTGACATTTCAATAACAGCGTTATCATCTTAAGACAAAAGTGCTGAATGAATTTGTCAGAAAATGGTAACAACGCTGTTACTGAAATGTCACACACTATTTATTTGGATTTGGTCTTATTACCTTGTGTTTATAATCTATAATCCAAATTGTGCCTTATCATTATAGCTTGTCTTGTGATCAATTCAGAAATGGAGGTCCTATGTTCACAAAACTTTTCTATTCTAAACTAGCCTAACCCCATCATAGCTTGTAAACATGTTCCCATCACCTTCCAAAATGGTGTTTTGAATTTGGCCACAATCTATTCTTACAATAATCCACGTAGAAATCTGAAATTTTGTACACTTATTAGAACCTGATCACAATGCAAGTTGACAAATTTTCAGACTTCTGGGTGTTCAGAATGGCCAGGAATGGACAAATTTTAAAATTGCTTTTCAAATTTCAAAATTTAAATTTAATATGCTTCCAGATAACATAGAAGTATGAGTATTTTAACACTCACTCAGTCCAATGAACAATGCAGGTGTACAAATTTTCAGACTACTGGGTGGTCAGAGTGGCCAGGAATGAACAATTTCTATATATAATATTTCATATTTAGAGAAGAGGTAAAAATATAGCAAACACTTATAAAAATCGCTAATCAGTTGCTACATATTAAATCACAATAGGTCCGGAATTCATGATGTTCATGATGATTGTCCCCCGCCGCTTTTATTTTTACTCAGATTGTGTTAATTTAGGTTGAGTTGAAAAAGATAACTATCTTTTATATTATTATAAGATACTTTTTAAATCAGAAAAGAACAAAAAATATTATAAACTTCTTGTTTACAAGTTACCAGTTAGAAGATTGAAAAAACAGAGTAGTCAAATCATTTTTGGTCATTTATATATATATTCACACAGATACATCAATGACAGAAGATAAAATATTTATTTTTTACTTTTTAGTGCATTTAAATAAAAACTTTTTTTTTAATGTATTTTTATTTATTAATTATTAATGCTTGGTTTTTTTTTCATGAAGCAATTTAAACACAAGGAAATAAGACCATATCCAAATAAATAAATAGTGTGTTACATTTCGGTAACAGCGTTGTTACCATCTCCATAGCTGTTACTGAAACGTCATCCACTATTTATTTATTTGAATTTGATATTATATATTGCCTTATGTTTATAATCTATAATCCAAATTGTGCTTTATCATAAAACATTTTAAATTAAATTGTTTAAATACTATACTCTCTTAATAACTCTGGTTCCTGGAGCGTATAAAAACACCATAATAAAAAGTAGCATTGAAAAATGACAAATTACCTTCAATGCTTATTTATTTATTTTTATATAAAAAAAAATTGAAGTCACCATTTTCTGTTGATGGTACAGAGCTGCCTTAAATTTGATTCTGCAATAAACACAACTAATCAGACCAAATCCAAATAGATAAATAGTGTGTTACGTTTCTGTAACAACGCTGTTACCATCTTCAGACAAAAGTACTGAATGTACTGAAACCCACTATTTATTTATTTAGATTTGGTCTTATTACCTTGTGTTTATAATCTATATTCCAAACTGGGCCTTATCATTGATTCTGCAATGTTTTTTAATGTAATTTTGAAGGCACTCACAAATTTTTCTGTAATATTGTAAAGTCGTTATATATGTATTTTTTTGCTTATCCCTAGTACACGTGATACAGCTCGAGGAGCATGGACTCATGAAATTCGTGTAATCTTTACACAAGGGGATAAGAAACAACGACAACAACATGTGATACAGGCTATGATGGGTAGAAGCAGGTGACTGCTTTTACTGTAAATGCACTACATGTCTACACATGTGAAAAGCAGTTTGACTTTGCACTTACAAATGTACCAAGAGCCCCCATTTGGTTACTTGCACTCGCTGGTAGAGTTGGACTTTTGCAAGAATCAGGGGCCATTAGAGCATTTTTTTTTTCCAATCAGAAAAAAGTGCCCTATGCAGGATTCAATGGGGTGTGCCCGCATATGCCAAGTACATTGAAGTCTTCCATCATCCAAAACATGGTTGCTCTCTCAGACAGGTGGTCTCTCATTGGATATTTATCAGGGTTATGACAGATACTTTCAACTCAAGTATAGTATATGCTGTTCCTTTTTCATGGCATACATCATTTCAATATGTTAATATCCTCTCTTATTAAAATTTTTGTTTATAAATGGGATATATAGAATTTCAAAAAAATATTTAAATTTGATAATTCAAACTCAAGTTCACAATATAACTTTATACATTGTCCCAAAATTAACCACTATCTCAAGACTTCATTTTATCATTGGTCTTATTACTTTGTTTTTATAATCTAAATTGTGCCTTATCATTGATTCTGCAAAGTTTTTCAATGCCATTTTGAAGGGACTCACAAATTTCTCCGTAATACTGCAAAGCTGTTATGTAAAGAGAGATAATATTCACCTCTACATTCTATTCTGATTGTTTCCTAATGACTTGGAGCAGCATTTCAATTATATTTGTCCATACAAATCTTGACCCTTTCTTTTAATCCTTTATATCAAACAATGAAAGTGATAAATTTTAATAATACCAAATAAGTACTTTAGTTTTTTTGTTATCTTGTGAATTTGCTCTATAATCCAATTGAGAGAGACATCATAAAAATAATAAATGTAACTGATCTTAAAAAAAAAAAAGTTTGAACTCATTTACTTACTTTACACTCTTACTTCTAAATGAATTAGAACACTTTTAACAGATGTAACCTCCCTGTGATGGAAAACTAGGTGCAGGGCCAAAATGTTCTTTAGGGAGAGGTGTCCTCTTACCAGAGAGCAGTTAATTAGTGGTGATGGCAATTTTTGGCAATGAAAATTGTACTTTGTAGAAAAGTGTCCTTTTTAGAAGGAGAGTGTCTTGGAGGTTCAACTAATTAATTAAATTATGATGTTTTGGGGGTCGGTGGAAGGTTATCTAAACCGTTGGTTTTCGACCACTACGACCCGGGTTCAATTCCCGCATTGGGCACTTTTTTTCTAATATAAAAAAATGCTTCAATGCCCCCTGATTCTTGCAAAAGTTCAACTCTACCAGCAAGTGCAAGTAACCAAACGGGGCTCTAGCACATTTGTAAGTGCAAAGTCAAACTGCTTTTCATATGTGTCGACATGTGGTGCACTTACAGTAAAAGCAGTCACCTTCTTCTACCCACCATGATTTATCATGGCTTGTACCACCTGTACTAGGGATAAGCAAAAAAAAACAAACATGTTTTTTATTGTCCATTTTTAATGATGAATACCTTTTGCATGGTGTGCTTTTCCAGCTACTCGTAAAAAAGTGTCTCTCCCACAAAATACCACCTGGCATGCAATAGAAAATCTCCAACCATCCACCAAACACAGTGTCAGGGTGGACCTGGCTACTCATTTAGAACAGATAATAGTGGGTGAAGAGAAACGTATCGACACTCTCTCCGGAGGTAAAATTATCCCAAACATTTTAAATTTCATGTACTAATGTGTGTGTGTTTCATTATATAGCTACACCCCCAGAAAACTTTACTGCTGTGCACATAACAAATACCTCAATCAAGCTCTCTTGGGAACCTCCAAAAACACCAAAGGAAATTTTGTTTGAATATCAAATATTATACAATGCTGAAAAACCCAGTAAGACCAGAAATACTTCCATTATTTTATACAAAGGAATAAAGCCTTACACCAATTACACGATAAATCTAAGTGCTTGCCCACTTCAGAACAACTGCACTGGGTGTCACGATGGATGTTCTCCCCTAATCAGCATTACAGTTCAAACTAAAGAAGGAGGTATGTGTGTGTCTTATTTTGGTAACATAAATATCTAACTCTGTTTTTGCAGTTCCGGGGCTTATGGATCACCCAAAGACAAATGAAATGGAAAGAAATGAAACAACAGTTCTAATTTCTTGGTCTCCTGATCTCGGGGAACCAAATGGAATCATCAAAGGCTATATGCTATATTTTACTGGAGGCCACAATGGAACTGTTAGAATTGATCAAGCAAATATAACACATTATGGATTCCATTTTAATTGTACCAAGAAACAAAAAGATGTGAATATAAACGTCACAATTTCGGCATATACCTTAGTCGCTAACGAAACATTAGTTGGCCCACAAAGTGATCCAAAATCTTTTACTATGTGCCGTTCTTCACCAGGCTTCAATTATATATTTTTAAGTATAATAAGTGCAGTCTTGATTGCCATTTTAATGTCCCTGTTCATTCTTCAATGCTTTTTCAAAAGGTAAATATTTATTTTTTAAATCTTTTAAAAATTCATAGTATTTTGTGTAAATCGAAATGTATAATTTTTCATAGCATAATATAGTAGATACAGTAGAACCTCCATGAGAGGACACTCACGCTAGAAGACACCTCTCCACACTTTTGCAAAATTACCATTTTTACAATTTAGAAACTCTCCCGTAGGAGGACACCTCTCCCTAAAGGACACTTTGGCCCTGCAATTAGGTGTTCTTTACAGGAAGGTTCTACTGTATTAATATTTTTTGCTATATAAAGTATTAACCATTACTTAGATAAATATCCTTGGTTCTGCATTTATACCTTGGATTAAATAAAACTAAAGAAAAAAAAAGAGACAAATTAGTTAACATGATGACAAAGGCGTAGCCATTTTTTAAAAATTGTAATTGTGTATAATCTCTCAGATGATTGCCCACCTACACATGAAGGCCCATTGATGTAATTGCTAGCCACTTCTTTCTTTGCCTATTGTGGAGCAATTTGGTCTGACCCAGTCAAGTTTTGGCAGTTGTTGTTGTCTTATCCCTTTGTGTAAAGATTACACAAATTCTGTGAGTTCATGCTCCTCAAACTCTTTAATGATAAGCAGCGGCCTCTCCCAAAGGTCCTGCTTATTGCATTTAATGCAAGCCAAAATATGTTCTGGAGCTGCGGGTACCAAGCTACATTTTGGGCAAGTGGGGTAGTTTAGTCTTGGCAGTGAGAAGCCAATGTTGATTTTTCACTGAAGAACAATACTGATTGGTAAAGATGGGTTGAGAACAGAAGCTTTTTAAACACTTTTTTTTGTAGTTTCTTTTTATGTAATACATCTTTTTGGTTGTATATGGTTGGTGGCCATTTTATTTGGATGGGTGACAGATATTATTCTGATGGATGGGCTGAAGTCTGAATCAATGATTTTTGTGCTTCCTCTCCAAACACAGGCGGTAAAGTTGGAAGTGCATTGAGTAGCAATATCACTTATTCAAGAGAAACTAGTTATTTTGAAAAAAAAAAGGGGAGAATTTATTTTCATATTTGAAGAGTGAAAAATGAGATTTGAAGTCAACATAGCCGAATATTTTGGATATATTGAAATTAACTATAGGGGATTTACTGTGAAACTGTTCTAGGTGTCTGATAATTAACATGATTAGATCTGTATAAAATATTTTAATTTGAGTTCAGCTGGAGAGATATCAACTTGAGTAAAGTATTGCTGATGGATTGGTTATATAGGATCTTGGTGTTTCCACCAGAAAAATAGCCCAATATTAAACTGTTGAACATTTAGGTAAAATTTGAAAATTTTAGAGAAAGTGGGATATCTTTGCTAATCTACAGTAAAATGAACCTTCCCATATAATAAACCTAAGATAATCCCCAATTTTCTATTCCCTTGAAATACCTATGTTATAACAAATTTTGATATTTAAAAAATATATATATAGTAAAACCCCTCTTATGGGACTGAACTTTGGTACACTATAGCCACAGTTTGGCTATTTTTATTACTTTTTAAAATTTTTATATAATATAATTAAAGGACAGCCATGCACACAGGAAATGGCTACCTCTTAAAAATGGTCACATTTTTAATTGAGTAAATTGACCTATTTCATTACATTTAATGCGAATAATAAGTCCTTTTGTAATAGCTTCATTTTTATCATTAGCACATATATATGTACCTCTATGTCTAATTTAAAAATCAAGACCTATCCTAGGAAAAGCTTTGTTGGTCACAACCATTTTTAATTTCATATTTGAAACTTATTAACTCTCTGAAAAAAAAAATCACTTTTTGGGACTTGAATACACATTCTATATGAAATATATTTAAATATACCTTGAAAATTGAGGAAATATGTTTCATATAATAATGGAAAAATTGTGTTTCAGGTGTAAAAAGAAGATAAAACAAATTAAGATACTCCAAGTGTCACTACCAGATGGCCTAAAGATTAAAGTAAGTATACTCAACAAAACCTCTATGACTTTCTCTCTGAATTTAAAGGAAAAATAGAAATTATTCCAGTTCCAACCACATTCTTATTGAACTCCACCCATTCACTACGCCAATGTGGTGTGGAGGTCGGTGGAAGGATGGTCTAAACCGTTAGTTTTCGTCCACTATGACTCAGGTTCAATTCCTGCATTGGACACTTTTTTCTGACTTAAAAAATGCTCCAATGGCCTCCGATTCTTGCAAAAATCCAACCCCACCAGCGAGTTCAAGTAACAAACGGGGCTCTGGAACATTTGTAAGTGCAAAGTCGAACTGCTTTTCACATGTGTAGACATATGGTGCACTTACAGTAAAAACAGTCACCTTCTTCTATCCACCATGATTATTATGGCCTGTACCACGTGTACTAGGGATAAGCAAAAAAAAAAAAGAATATATTGATAGCATAAAAATGTATGTTATAAACTATTGTTGACATAGAAGCACAACCATATAGATTGCCAACAGTTAAAAACTATTTACAATCATGACAAGCAAGGTGATTCACATTGTAGTCTATTCAATGAAGAATATAATCTGTCTCAATTTAATTATTTAATCAATTATTCTCTATGGCAATATTTCCAAATTTTAGGTACTCTCAAATCTTTTAGAGTTCATTTATTCATTAAAAATATAAGTAGTGAAATTAATTTTATATGTAACACATCCAACTAAATGCAACACATACAAATATATAATTTAGTGTGTGACATTTCAGTAACAGCATTGTTACCATCTTCAGACAAAAGTACTGAATGAGAAATGTTTTAAATAATTACTATTATCAAGTGTGTAAACAAGATAGCAGAAATGTCACACACTATTTATATATGTCATATATTTATATTCAATATTAAAAGTAGCTGTGTTTTTGTCCAGTCTTTACTAACATTCCCTCTCTCACAACACTAAATTGTGTTCATTTAGGATATTCCAAGATCATCTAAAATGGATGGTTGTGTAAAGTCTGAAGAAGAAAAAGAGAGTGTGAGTATTTTTTATTTAAAATGTTTGTGCTTCTTAGACATACCTTTTGTACTTTTAGGTTTCCTTGAATATTCTGGACCAGCAGAAAATTATTGAGACCGTGAGTAGAGGTTTCTTTATTTACTTTTCTGAAACACAATGCTTAAATTGTTAAAGGTATAAAACTAATTTATGATGAAACGGCTGAAAGGGTTCACTACTGATGAGCCAAGCTTTCTTATTCAATAACTTATATCATTGTAGTAAGGTCTGTAGGGATAAAATTTTATGATACAGTAAAACCTCACTCTAAAGGTCACCTAGTTTCAGAGCCAAAGTGTCCTTTGTAGAGAGGTGTCCTCTAGCGCCAAGTGTATTCTAATGGAGGTTCTACTGTATTATTGAAAAGAAACACATTGCCAGTAAATGTTATACACAGTTGAATACTGAGCATTTGACCACCCCTGACTGAAGACACAGGTCATAGGATTTTTGCAGCTTTCTAAAATAGAACAAAATAACTCCCTTGTATGGTTCGTATTTCTCTTTTTAAAATGGTCGTTTTCAAAGAGTAGAGAATCTGCATTGAGTTTTGTTTTAAATTGAAAAAAAAAAAGTGCTACACCTGAAACACATGAATTGATTGAAGAAGCTTTTTGCAATGCTGCTTTATCCTGTTCAAGAACTTTTGAATGGTTTTCACAATTTAAAAAATGTCAGGAGGTGGTAAACGATGATCAACATTCATTATCACAGGTTTGGGGATTTCGACAAATTACAAAAAGGCATAACACGCTGCAACTCTTTTATTAATTATATAAAGTAGCTTTTGGGCAAGCCCTTCCTCAGCAAACTAAAACATAATGATCAACATACTGGGCGTCCAAGAACAATACGTTGCGGGGAAAACAAGTTCAAAATAATGGAATTTATCAAAGCAAACAGAAATTTTTCTATTAAAGACATCTTTACAGACTGGGCTATCTGTAGGACTCTGTCATCAAATTAAAACAAGAGATTTGGACCTGATCTGGACATCTTAAAACTTTGTTTCCCTGATTCTAATGCAGGAACAAAAGGAGGTTAGAATGGAAGTCTGTCAAAACATGACGGAATAACTCGGATTGATCCAGAGTGGAGTCAAAATTATTACCGGGGATGCAACATGGGTGTATCAGTATAATCTGAGGGAGTCAGTGGAAGGATGGTCTAAACCGTTGGTTTTCGACCGCTACGGCCTGGAATTGAATTCCGCATTGGGCACTTTTTTTCTGATAAAAAAAAAATGCTCCAATGGCCCCTGATTCTTGCAAAAGTCCAACCCCACCAGTGAGTGCAAGTACCCAAAATGGGGCTCTAGCACATTTGTAAGTGCAAAGTCAAACTGCTTTTACACATGTGTAGACATGTGGTGTACTTGCAGTAAAAGCAGTCGCCAACTTCTACCCATCATGATTATCATGGCCTATACCACGTGTACTTGGGATAAAAAAATTGTCGGTCCCAAGCCCGGATGTAAAAGGAGGAGGGGGAGCAGTAACAAGCTCGTTAAAAAACCTGGGTTCAGTTGGCCCGACTGATAGCACCCTGTAAGGGCTCCTATTCTTGGGTTACAGGATATTCAGCAGCGTCTGTTCTCCATGTTAGGAGCGGCTGCACAGGGCGTCTGTTCCTCATGTTAGAGGCGGCCATTTAATACCAGGTCAAAGTCCAAGTTACACCTCTCTGTAGGTGACCTTGGGAAAATGTTGGATAAAACCAACGCTTTAACGTAACTGGCATATAACCTATATGGAGTCGTGCACATCTGGAAACTTAACTAAATCCAGCCAATGGAATGAAAGTGGGGAACTGAAACCCAAAAAGGCAAGGGTTGCCATATCCAAAGTCAATACCTTGTTTGGTACATTTTGATATATATATTAAAGGTTTGGTTCACCATGAATTTATTCCTTTTTGACGTACAATTAATCAAGAGCTTTATTTGGGGATAATGAAGTGTTTAAGGGCACCAATGCATCTTAAAAGACCTGATATAAACACATGGTAATATACCCAAAACTAAATAAATAAATAGGGTGCAATGTTTCAGTAACAGCATTGTTACCATCATCAGACAAAAGTACTGAATGAGAAAATATACCACAGCATGTTTTAAATATTTACTGTTATCAAGTGTGTAAACAAGATAGCAAATAAGAATATAGTTTTCTAAGTGCCCTTGAATATTATTATTAGAATTATAATTCTATAATTAAACGCATATCTGATAAGGTACAATTGGAATTAAAAATCATAAACACAAGGTAATAAGACCAAATCTAAATAAATACATAGTGTGTGACAATTTGGTAACAGTTTTGTTACGAAAATGTCGCACACTATTTATTTATTTGGATTTGGTCTTATTACCTTGTGTTCCTTCAATATTGTTATTTGTATCACATTTCTTTTAAATGAACAAGGCTTCTTTAAATTGTTCTCTCCCCTCTCTATTGTTTATATATACAGTAGAGAACCTCCCTGTGAAGGACACTTAATTGCTGAGCTAAAGTGTCCTTTAGGGAGAGGTGTCCTCTTACCAAAGAGTTGCTAAATTTAAAAGGTAATTGTAAAAATGGTTCTTCTTCTTCTTCTTTCTTATCTCAAAGCCATGATAATCATGGTGGGTAGTTAGCGACTGCTTTTACTGTAAGTGCACCACATGTCTACACATGTGAAAAGCAGTTCGACTTTGCACTTACAAATTTGCCAGAGCCCCGTTTGGTTACTTGCACTCGCTAGTGGGGTTGGACTTTTGCAAGAATCGGGGGCCATTGGAGAATTTTTTTTTTTTTTTTTTTTACAGAAAAAAAGTGTCCAATGCGGGAATCGAACCCGGGTCGTAGTGGTCGAAAACCAAACGGTTTAACCAGCCTTCCACCGACCCCCTGTAAAAATGGTAATTTTTGTGAATGAAAACTGTCCTTTGTGGAGAGGTGTCTTCTAGCGTGAGTGTCCTCTCATGGAGGTTCTACTGTAGTTGCTCACCTATAAAATGTGGTAAAGCTGCTGATAGTCATGAGCAGATCTATTTTTTATTGCAAAATGAAACAGCAATGAAATATCAGACTTACTTGTAGATAATGTAGTCAAGTTCACAGAGGTGAAATTGCTCCAAAATGGGTCCTCAATCGGTCTCAAACTTGACTTACTCTGGATTTTTACAATATATTTAGTATATGGAATGAGTCCATCAATTACCACATTAAGATCTTTTGAAGTCTGAAACTCCTGGAAAACAAAAGTAAAGGATTAGAACAAGCACATTATGTGTTTACATACCTTAAGGAATCACCTCCCTCTGTAGTGCTGGCATCCTCCTAGGCAGGCCTCTTTCTTGTTCATTCATATGGCCTGTCACTCAATACAGCTACACATCCATTTCTTCCATATATGTTTGTTATATGTCACATGTTCTATGTTTGTGTCCAGGTAATTTATAAAAGTGTGAAATTCACGGAAGATACGTCAGCACCAGCTACAAATGAACTCAGCTGTGATGAACGTGTGCCTTACTCATGTATAGGATATCCCACTGATATCCCACCTGTATTGGAAACTTCAGGTTACATCTCTCACTCAGCCTTAGCTCATTTTGCATCATCAGGATTGGACAGAATTTGATTCCTTATCCCTTTTATATTCCATTCATTTTTATTTTAGTACAATTGTCTTTCAATTTTTTTTTTATTTCATTGTATTCCTCTTTGAAACAAAATACTCAACAGTATGCCTCCCTTTTTTTTTTTTTTTTTAGGGTGCTCACATGTATTTATATATTTGATACATTCCATTTATATACATTTTTGTAAAATAAAAGTACAATCGCACATACAACTTTGAGTTTTGGCTGGAAATGCCAAAAAATAACACAAAGAAAGATGACTAGATAGAGAAAGTGCAATATGAAAAATTATTTATATTTTTAATGTAATCAAAACACAAAACCTCTAGAAATTTTTGTTCAGCCATTCTTTCATTTTCATTTGGAATTCATCCTAGACAAAATTTGTTTCAAATTATCTTGCAGATTAAAATTTTAATCATTACATTTTACCATGAAAGCCCACCATAGCTAATTCTGGTCTCCCAATAGCATTCTCTCTTCAATTGAAAGAATCCTTATGACTTAGTCTGAATTGATACTCTGTTTTGTACTTTTTTTTCTCATGCCACTGATACTTCCTAGATAGCTACTGCCATAATTATACAGTAGAACCTTCCTGTAAAGGTCACCTAATTGTAGGGCCACTCTTACTGGAAAGTGTTAAATAGTAAAATGGTAATTATGCAAATGAAAACTGTTCTTTGTAGAGAGGTGTCTTCTAGCATGAGTATCTTCTCATAGAGGTTCTATTGTATATAGGTATTGAAATCAAAAAAGGCATATCCTTACCACGACCACATGAGCTTTTCAGATGGCAGAGCGCCATCTAATAGAACATAAATAAATATATGGTGCTATGCCATCTAAAAAGCTCATGTGCTCATGGTCAGGATATGCCTTTTTTAAAATTTTAATACCAACATCTGACCCTTTTTTAAAAAATAATATATATTAGGTAATATGCAGTAGAACCTCCCTGTAAAGGACAACACCTAATTACAGAACCAAAGTGTCCTTTAGGGAGAGGTGTCCTCTTACAAGAGAGCTACTAAATAGTAAAAATGGTAATTTTGAAAATGATAACTGTCCTTTGTAGAGAGGTGTCCTCTAGCATGATGTTCCTCTGATGGAGTATGTTCTACTGTGTATATAATATTTAGTTACACAATTATTGGTAGTTGGTACATATTGCTTTGAAAGGATACCTCAGTAAAATAGACTGTCAATTCAGACAAAGTCTTCAACTGAAAAATATGTTGAGAGAACACCTCCACACACCACATTTATCAAACTATCATAAAACATTATCAGTATTAGTAAGCACTTATAAAAAAATACTCTACCTATAATGTTAAATCTTTACTATGAGATCCAATTTGTTATTTATTCAAAATGTAAATAAAAATACTTAATTGATCATCTTTTGATGGAATGTTTTCTGAATACATTCATGGACAAAAACTAAAGGAAGTTGTATTTTTTATACAATAACTCTGAAAGATATTTTTGATGCACACTGACCTTTATTAAAGGCACGCAAGATAACCAAATGTCAACAAAATTGCCTCAGTCCTCTTAAAAAATAAATAGATGACCGGTGGCATAAAGAGTTTTCACTTTCTTAGGTTTTGTCCACGAGTGTAGATATAAATTAACACTTTGGATATATATATTTTTTTAAACATGGAAACTTTCTCCTTGGATTATAAATACTATAGAATAAAGCGTTAGGAGAAAATAATTTTAATCTTTACTATGATTAAAAATTATTTTCTCCTAACACTCTCTCTCTCTCTCTCTTTGGATATTAATATTTATTATTATTACTAAATTGTTATATCAGATATCAAAAATACTATTTATTATTTTACAAGTTGTTCAGAAATGACTGCACAATATTTTACTAGAATGAATTTCTCCATTAAAATATAACTAGCATCTTTAATTTTAATTGAACACCTTTTTTATAGGAATTATTTCTTTAATCCCATAAAAATATGAAATAAAATTCGAATAGTTTTTTTTAAATAATCACTATATAATAAACACACACAAGGTAATAAGACCAAATCCAAATAAATAAATATTGTGTAACGTTTCACTTTCTTCAGATAAAAGTACTGAATGAGAAATTATACCACAGTCTATTTTAAATAGTCACACTGTTATCAAGTGTGTAAACAAGATAGCATAAACGTCACACACTATTTATTTAGATTTGGTCGTCTTATTACCTTGTGTTTATATCCTAATTTTGTCTATAATCCAAATTGTGCCTCATCACCTCTATATACAATATTAATATAATTTGGGAAACTACAAAGAGCAACGACAAAAATATATCAGTCACTCTAGTAAGTTTTATCAGAAAAATTTAAAGTCGTTTTGTTTACTTAATTTTCCAAAATTTCCAAATGAGACAGTGTGTGCATGATTTTGAGATTTATGATAAAAGTCAATTCCATTTTTTTCAGGTTTTTCTGGGAAGATATTGCTCTATAAAAAGGAAGGTCATCTCTCCTGCCAGAATTGAGCTAAAAAACTGTGCGCCATATTGATCATATCTGAAAATGGGCAGAACTGAGTCAGCTTTCTTGGTAAATGGCCCTTTTCAGTTCAGAACAGGCTTTGACTTCATGAAGGATTCATCAGAATTGTGTGGTGTTTAGCTGTAAAAATGACCCATAGAATTGGCCTAAACTGGTATTGCGGCTTTGTCACTGACTCAATTCTGCTAGTTTGATTCAATAGAGGGATGAGTGGGTAAAACCCTTGATTCCCGACAGCCATGAACCAGGATTGAATCCCACATTCGACACTTTATTTTAATATATGAATAACCTTCACATTTTAACTGGAGAGATAATGGCATAATTATAAACCCAAGACCAAATCTAAATAATACCATAAATAAACAATCTTGTTTATTTATTCTTTTTACCTTGAAGAGATTACCTTTCTTTCTATACATTTTTCTAAGGATTAAAAATTTCAATTCATAAATGCAACATTAGTAAAATTTTCTACAAATTTCTATATATTAAAAATCATTTTTTAAAAATATTTATTTTTATTGTAAGAGTATTTAAATATGCAAACCATTCTTTATTTATCTATTTTTCTTCAAAAAATATACTCAAACAGTATTTGACAACTACAACATAATTTTTTATATAGACCTAGTCGTACACAAATAGTATATATATTAAACTCAGAAATATTTTAATATTTTTGTTAAATATATGACCATAAACTGTTTCCATATAGATATATTCTATATATATATATATAGAACCTCCCTGTAAAGGTCACCTAACTGCAGAGCCAAAGTGTCCTTTAGGAAGAGGTGTCCTCTTACCGGAGAATTGCTAAATACTAAAAATGGTAATTTTATAAATGAAAACTGTCCTTTGTAGAGAGGTGTCGGTTAAAGGGAGGTTCTACTGTATATATAGGCTAATTGTTGAGTTTGAAAAATTGTTGAATTAAAGAAGTTATATATGATAAAATTTTACTGTGAGGATGTTGTTTTGTTTAAAAGAAAATTCAACTCTCCTGTCAAAATAGATGCAAAAGTTGATGATGTGGCTTTGTAACTGACCCAAATCTGCTAGTTTGGTGAGACGGTCAAGAAATGATTTTTAGCCTCTATTTTGACAGGAGAGGTGAGACTTTTTTTACTTCATTATACAGTCAAACTTGGATAATTTGAAGCTCAAGGGACTAAAAAAATCGAATTATCCGAAAATTCGAATTGAAAATGGAAATTTTTGAATTATCCAAGTTCTACTGCATATATATCTCTAATGTAACACATTAGGTTTTAAGGATATATTTTGTCAAAATTCCAACATTGTAAAAAGGTAAATATGCAAAAGTTTATAAATAGTGGAATTATTTATTTACTATTTCCATAATAAAAGAATATATACATATTTAAGAAAAGAAAAAGGCATCTCCTTATCGTGCAACTGCAATTGTTGATGGCTTGCACCATCTATAGGATTAAATATCAAATATTCAGTTGCACGATAAGGAGATGCCTTTTTTTCTTAATTTATGAACCTTATCCCAGTACAATATAACCTTTGTTCTAAACACAAGGTAATAAGACCAAATAAATAAATAGTGTGTGACGTTTTGGTAACAATGTTGTCAATGCAATGTCACACACTATTTTTTTATTATTTAGATTTGGTCTTATAATCTATAAGCTAAATTGTGCCTTAACATTTCTACTATTTTATATATATATATATATACATATTTGTTGATATAAAAATGATTATTTTTAAAAGTTTATTATATGAAAAGTACTTAATTTTAGTGTGTGGAAGTAGTTAGTCATAGAGGAGGCCTAATACATTAACTTGACTAGGTGATTCAAACATCTGCTGTGTCAAATGACACATTGTCTTGTATTAAAATTTGTTTAAATAAACCACTATTAAAGGTTTAATGTTAAATTTTTATCTCTGTGTGCAAGAGTGCATGAGTCATTTATTAATTACAATTAATAAATCTAATTGTTATATATTTAAAATGTGATAAAGGGGATCAACAGAGAATCTATACGTAGTAGAAATTGTTTATTTTTAAAAAGAATCATGCGCGTCTATAATAGTTTAGAATTTTGATAACAGATGGTGTGCTAATGTATCATAGAATCTATATAAAAGAAACTATTGTGTTATATAATTCAGAGTCTAAAGTGTATTTATAAATTTTTTTTTTTTTTTTTTATGTTGCCAAAAACTTAGTGATAATAAGATTTGATTCAGAAAAATGTAGCCACATCAACCAATAGTTTATTTGAACTCCGAACATTTCAATGACTTGCTGTGTCACACATTCTCCTGAAGAGAGAGTGATAGGAAGTCACTGAAACGTTAAATAAACCATAGGTTGATGTGGCTGTGTTTTTCTCTGAGTCAACTTTCAACCAACAAATGTTCTTCGGGAACAAGAATTGATTTTTATGTCACATCTATAGAAATGATTTCATAAAGCAAAAAAACCTCACATTTCACTATAACAACTTCACTTGGGACTAATATGTTATGTAGTTATGACAAGATTCCACTCTCTCTATATATTCTATAATCTATAATCAAGACAAATTTTATATTAAACTGTTGTTTCTTTTTTAGAGCCATTATTATCTGCCTTATTTTTTGTTTTATAAAATGTTTCCTATATATACATATTTTAGAGAAGTAAAATTGTGAATTGGAGAAAAATGAATATTGAAAATTATAGAGAATACAGAGGTGAAACTAATTGTAAACTTCATACAATATCTACCTATTATTATATAACCAATGAACATTGTCTGAAAAATGTCTAATACAGAAACACTAAATATTTCTTTCTTATTCATACAGTAGAACCTCCCTGTAAAGGACAACACTTAATTGTAGAGCCAAAGTGTCCTTTAGGGAGAGGTGTCCTCTTACCGTAGAGTTTATAAATAGTAAAAATGGGGTAATTTTATAAATGTGTGTGAAAAACTGTCCTTTGTAGAGAGGTGTCCTCTCATGGAGGTTCTACTTTAGAGAGGTTTCCTCTAGTGCAAGTGTTCTCTCATGGAGGTTCTACTGTAATTTTGAAAAATCTCAAAACAACAAAATGTTAACTAATATAATTACATGTGATACAACATACCATGGCAGCGTGTACATAGTGTCGTCATATATATTGTGTGAATACTATCACACCCATTGAAATATTCATGGTTTACCCCTTCAATTCTCTATATTTTAATGGTAATCTATGATTCATTTTAATATCTCTCCCTTTCTTCAAACAAGAAAGAATTTTATAAATGTTCAAAGATCTATTTTATTTTTTTTAATTGCAAAAACTAATGTTAATATTGCCTCTAGTATATTAAAATCAATCAATAATTTTTTTTGTGTGTGTGTGTTTTTTTAAATATAATATTTTTCTCTCTTAAACTTTCTATGTGTGTTGTTTTATAAATATATATGTTGACTTTCTTTCAATTTTTTTTTTCTATATATATGGGTTCTTAGGTATATATATAGTTTATAGTATAAGTGTTCTATTAACTCATCCAATTTTAAATGAAGCCTAAAACATGACCCAATTAAATGTGCCATCATTGTACCTTTCTACTACACTAAACTGTTTCAGTTATTGCATTCAAAATACAGTAAAACCTCTCTATAATGAACCCCTATGGGACTGAACTTTTGGTTCACTATAGCCATGTTTTGGCTATATATATATTTTTTTACTTTTCAAGATTTTTAGATCATATAAATAAAAGAAAAGCTTACACACAGCAAAAGGCTACTATATATTTATAATGGTCAGTTTATTTTGATTTCCTAAATTGGCCTATTTAAATGCATTAATGCTGAATAATAACAAGAAGTCATTTGATGATAGGTTCTTCTTATCAGTAAAATCCCTCTATAGTGAACCCCCTGTGGTTCACTATGGCCATGGTTTGACTATATATATATATATTTTTACTTCACAAAATTTTTAGATCATATAATTAAAGGACAGCCATACACACAAGAAAAGACTACTACCTCTTTATAATGGTCACTTTATTTTAATTCCTTAAATTGACCTATTTCCTTACATTAATACTGAATTAAAAAAAAAGTCATTTGATGCTAGGTTCTTATTATTATAGCATAAATGTACCTCTATGTGTAATTTAAAAATCAAGGTCAAATCCTAGGCAAAGCTTTATTGAATATATATTTTATAATATATAAAATTATTTTAAAACATCTTTATCAGATTATATAATACAAAGTTTACTTTAAAAAATGTCTCTTAATACCTTGTTGCTTGAAAACACTCTTCAAGCCTTGCACTCTCAAATAAAGTTAATAAATATTTTCTTCTCTTTCCACATATTCTTCTAAAGTCTAGTTTTTGTTTTGTTTTGAACCTGTCATGCAAACCATTGCAAAACGCCATAGATTCATCGAATAAAAAATTATTTTCGTTGCATCATTGACTCTTTTATTTGAACTTTTAGCCTATGTAAGAAAGATAGATATAGAATGCTTCTAAAAGGTCATGCTAACACATAAGGTCGACAATTTGGGGTTGATTCCACTTTGTAGCAATTTTTAATAGCCCTCATTTTCATCTCTCATAGTAGAAAAGTTACATTAACATGTTTCGAAATTTTGCCTGCGTTTTTTTCATTTTGAAAAGCTTTGAGAATGGATTTTTATAGTAATAGCTTTTTCTTTAGAACATTTTCCTTAGCTTTTTTTTAGAAGCCATTTGAATATTTTATAATTCAAATTTTATGAAATAAATATATTCTATATAAAAAAGTTTAATGTGTAAAAATGCATTTAACATGCAGCAAAAATTGTTTTGAAATTGTGATATGTAAATATGCTTAAAATTTTTTATTTAAAAAAAAATTTTAATTACAATTTTAAGTTCCTTATATACCTAGTCTTTTGATGGAATTTATTATTTAGAGATTCAAAATTGGTTTGTTATAGGGATAGTATAAATATTGGTAGATTAAACTGACAAAACTGCTGGGAGGGTTCACCACTGATGAGCCAGGCTTTCTCATTAATTTTTCCATTACAGTAAGAGCAGTAGATATTGCTTAATTTAAAAAAAAATTATATGCGTCTATAATAGTTTCGTATTTTCATAACAGATGGCGCGCTAAGGCATCATAATAGGCGTAGTTTGTTATAAACATGGTGTTTTTCAATGGAATAGAATTGGGAATAACCATGTGTTCATTATAAGGGAAAGTTCGCAATGTCCCAGGTTCATATTAACGGGGTTTTACTGTATCAGTATCATGTATTTGTTTACTTTTAGCCTTGTTACTTACAAGTTTTCTCCTCTGCTTAATATAACTATCCATGCACATGGTTTGTGAGATAGTTTTCTATTTTACTCTTTTTTTTATATAAAACTCTTTCTTTTGAAAAACATTTTTGATATTTATGTACCATTTTCTTATTTAAAGCAAAAATGATTTTTCATATTTCTACTTTTTAAGTGCCACATTTTATCAAATGAGATACAAATTTATATTGAGTAAATTTAATCAGGGGCCTCCAGGGAAAAGGGTATTTTCATTAACCTGATTAATTCTACTCAATATTGATACAAGAAATTTATATGTTGTATATAATTTTTTTTATTATTCTCATCACAATATATATTCCTATTCATAATGTGCCTTTGATTTTATTTTTTAAAATGCCATTTTAAATATATATATATATTTGCCTTTTTTGAGAGCTTAAGCCTTAGATATGTATAAATTGTAAGCTTCAAATTATGAAGCTTTGCCAAGTATTTTTGTAAACATTTTTTAAGTTAGACAAATAAAATTGAATTTTAGAAATTATGTCCAAGGGGGTACATTATTATTACAGAGACTATTATTTAATTATTCATTCAAAATATTCTACATTTAGCTTTTTTTAAAATTATCCCTAGTACATGTGGTGTAGGCCATGATAATCCTGGTGGGTAATCCTGCCATTGAGTAGTACTCCCATTCTACTTCACTCAATCATGATGCTTGTAAACTTTAAAAGCTTGACACCCTAATATGATTGAGTGGAGATAAGAAAGGAGAGATGGTGGGTACAGTAAACTCTCCTATAACGCGATTAATGTGTTCCGTGTTGTATGAAACCGCGTTATAGGAATTCACGTTGTACGAAATATAACTTGTATAACGCGAATGTTGTTAGGGTAAATTGTTAGTGACAAATATCATGTAAAAATGTATTGTATAAAATGATGTATATAGGAAAAATAATTATATACTAAAACAAAACTAAATGTTATATTATTTTATATGCAAATGTATATAAAAATACAAATTAAAGTTTATTCACTACGTAATTTGTTTTTTTTTATATACATTTGCATATAAAATAATATAACATTTAGTTTTGTTTTAGTATATAATTATTTTTCCTATATACATCATTTTATACAATACATTTTTACATGATACAGTATATCTCCTTTTCAATTTTTCTTTTTTTCCAACTTTATTCATCATGCCTGGGGAGCAAGTTTCGTAATTTTTTATATTTGCAAAATATTTACATGTAAATTCTAATTTAATACCTTATATGCGTTCAAATATTATTTTAAGCTTTAAAACTCAATTTAACACTATTTTAAAAAAATACTTACAGAAACACATGTGCAATTAAATTGACAAAGTATACAACACTACTTCGTTCAAAAACAAAAAAATTGAAAAGCGCGTATGCATAAAAATTAAATGTATCGTACAGTTGTCAATATGGAAATTTCTGCATTTTATTTTATAACGTGTTATACGAAAATTCTCGTTGTATAAATAAATTAGTAGCAATTTTTTTATCTCGTTGTATGAAATCGCGTTATAGGAGAGTCTACTGTACTTCTTTTTTTTTTTTCTTGGGTTCATCTTGTTACCTTGTGTTTCTAATACAGTAATCCCTCGTTATCACGAACTCGGATTATACGAACTCTCGGTTTGCGCGAACCGTTTCTTTTCCGTTTATACATTTATTCGGTTTATAAATTCGGTTTATACGAATTCGGTATATATTCTTTTAAGACGAAAAGGGTATTTCGTTCCCCCGTTGAGTTCGTCTTAACGAGGGATTACTGTAGTAGAAAAGTTAAATTGTATTGAACCCAGGTAGAGAAATTAAGAATAGGTATACACTGATTGTGAAACTAAAAGTTTTGATTGCTTGTGCCATCTATCAGAATACTTATAAAAATTCATTGGTTTTTAATTATTGAAAAATTTTTAAATGGAGAAAAAGTATTCTCTCAATTTTCCAACTAAAGGTTGCAGTGGCTTGTGCCATCTATCGGAATAAACATCAAATATTGATTAATTTTAAATTTCTTAGAATTGTTTCTGAAGATGATAAAAATAAGTTTTCAAGACTAAATTCAAATGAATATTATGTGATGTTTCAGTTACATTGTTGTTACCATCATCACACAAAGTCTTTTCTCTGTGATTGCATTCAGTACTTTTGTCTATTGATGGTAACAGCGCTTTTGCTGTAACAGCATACACTATTTAATCTTGATTTGTTTTATTACCTTGTATTTTTAATAGTACAAAAGTCAAATTGTATTGGGATCAGTTGGAGAAATTAATAAAAAGTTATACACTGATAGTGAAACAAAGAGTTGCTGATGGCTTGCGTCATCTGTCAGAATAACTATAAAAAAACATTGGTTTTTAATATTTTTTCTGATAAATGGTAATGAACAAGGTTATGAGACCAAATCCTAATGATTAGGGTGTGATGTTTTGGTAACTGCACTGTATAAATTTATTAGGTTTTAAATATTTATTAATTTTTTCTAATCAAGGTAAAAAAGAAAGTCTATAGACCAATACCAACCAATAATGTGTGACATTTCGATAAAAGTGCTGTTACCATCATTAGACAAAAGTAATGAATGTTATCAAACACAAGAACTGAATTTTGTTTGTTGTTGGTCAAAATGCTGTTACTGAAATGTCACAAAATATTTACTTTAATTAGGTCTCATTATCTTGTTTTAATAATATTGAAAAAGTCTAATTGTACTTGGATTAGGTAAATCAATTAAGAAAAAGGTATGCATTGAATTCTCACTTAAAAGAGTAGTATTGCCTGCAACAGCTGTCTTAATAACTATCTTAAAATCATTGGTTTTTATTTGTTCCAATTTTTTTCTAATGATGGTAACAAACAGGGAATTGAGACCAAATCCTAATAATTAGTGTGTGGTTGCAAATAAATAAAACAAAATAAATTAATAGTGTGTAACGTTTCGGTATCAGAATTGTTACCATCATAAAAAAAATAAGTTAAAAAAAAATATTTTGTCTGATGATAGTAACAAGGCTATTACCACTATTACCGAAACGTCACACATTTTTATTATTATTATTTATTTATTTTTTTTGGATTTGGTCATATTGGGTTTCTAATAGTACAGAAGTCAAATTGTATTGGGACCAGGTGGAAAATTAATAAAAAGGCCTATCTTCATCGTGTAATTAAAAAGTTAACTGTTGTGTCATCTGTCAGAATAAGCATCATCTAATCATTAGTGTTAGTGCTGAAATACGATTCCAAGATACTTTCTTCATATATCTATACTTTTCAAAGTTGTACTAGAAGGGTTAAACCAATTATATTTGAGAGAATAATAAAAGGAATTTGAGATCTCAAAACCTAAAAAACCCTTGACGCAGTCAAAAAGGAAGTTTAGTAACTATCACTGCGAATTTAGGCTAATTCTACACATATGCACTCAATTCGATGGATGAATATTTTTGCGTCAATGGTACCCAAAACTTCAACAGTGAATACAACCAACCTAACAAGGGCATTGGACACTTATAATTGCCAATGTTGAACCTCTTTCTACATGTTTAGATATGTAATGCACTTGCTTAAAAAACCAAATAAGATAGAAGATTTACACACCAAAGGTTCTTATATCATTTTTTAAAAGTCAAAATGACCCACACTCGACACCCCAAGTGTATTTGAAATGTTGTTAAGATTAGTGGCATTTTTTCACTTGAATGCATTTGAAAAAGTGTTATTATTATTATTATTATTTTTTCAATCTCAAGGAGTCCATGCATCACCAGACCAGATTATGAATTTTTTCGCAAAGGGTTTCCACGCCACCCGGGAGGTACCTGCTCAGCGCGTTAGCCTTTGTTTATAGTGGCGCTTCGCCTCCGTAGAAGCCCTATTCCACTCTTCTGGCACAACCAGAGCATCCAACTCGCTCTCGGCCGAGCTGATGGTCCAGGCCCTGCCAGGAACTGGTCTGCCGATGCCATATGGACTCCATCTCAAAGAGTCAGGGGAGGGGTAAGCAAAATCTCAATATTTGAGGGAAAAATTAAATAAATTCGGACAGAGTCACAAAGCAGACCCGCCTTCTAACCCAATTCCCAACTGACTGGCTCATTGTTGGACCGTTGGAAACGAGATTCTTATAAAAGGATCTAAAAAATATATATTTAATATATTTTTTAGATCTATATATTTTTTAAATATGAGATAAAATGATTAAATAAATAACCAAAATACAATAATAATTGATAATGAACTTGAATTTCGTGATTAGAAAGTTATTTCTGAAAAATGCTTCTAATGGATACTTGAAGTTAAATTAATTTAATTAAAAATGTTTTCTGTTCATACAATATTGCTCTGACTATAAATTTTCCTAATGTAATAAAAAAAATTAACATAAAAATATACTGAACTTTAAAAGTAAAACCATAAAATAACACCTTTGTTAAAACAAAAATGAAAGAAATATATAGAAAGGTTCTTTTAAAGAAATTTTAAACAATTTTAAAAATCAAAAGTGGTCTATTTGAATTAAAAATATCATTATTTATATCAAAATATTTTTAGATTTTACTGCAATACTGTAAAATCGACCCCTTCTAAACATTAATTAATGTTTGTAGTTATAATTTGAACAGTATGTGTGATAGATTCATTAATTTAAAACATTATCTTTTTGCCTTTATTTTCTATATATTCCCTCAAATATGTTATAATGGTAATTAAAAGCAATAAAATTGCCCAATAATGGAAACTGTGCATTGAATAAATCAAAACTTTATACATTTTCTGGTAAAAATCCACTCAGTGCCTAGGTGTTGCGCGTTCATAGACTAATCATCTATAAAATAATAGTCCCTCTCCCGTCAAAATAAACCACGCCACAACTAGAAGCAATCTATTGATCCCCCGCGCAAACTAGAGAGCTCGGGTTGATAACAAAGCCACCACAGCAGCTCAGGTTATTTTGAAGAAAAAAACTAACTTTATTTTTATAGAACATTATCACTCCCCCACTGGCGAAATTTCCATCCATAATTCGACCATTGATATGGCTTAGCAATATTAGCAGCTATGCGCCCCTCTCTCTCTCTCTTTGGCAGAGATTTTAAAGATTTTATTTGATATATTATGGATCTCGTGAAATCAAAGCCGCTCTGTAACACGAGTGTCATTAGCCTGATTCAATGGACTCGAGGTGGACGCTTCTGAGTTTCCCAAGGTTTGTGTTGGGGCTTTCTAATCGACCCGATTCTGCTAGTTTGCGGGAATGGTTAATTGATGGCGTATATTTTGATGGAGGAGGCTATCTTTATTTTTATACACACACACGCAAGCACCCACACACATTTATTAAAAATAAAAATATATACTTGCTGCAACATCTTCGTACACATTTATTTTTAGCAAATCTTTATTGTCTTAGTAAAGTCTGATACAGCCTTTTATTGTTTATTTTCGGAACGCCAAAAAGTGACAAAAACAAATCAAAAAGGGATGATGATAACCTGCGTCTTGCAGATTAACATTTTCATAGAAACATATATATATATATATTTATTGCTAGCTATATATCACCATCTTCTCTCTTCAAACACGAAATCTCACAGGCGGTCTCCTCGCTCGAGGTGGGTTCCGCCTTAGGACAGGACCCTCCTCTTTCAAGGCCTCGGGGTCCAGCGAGCGAAGAGGCTCCAATGACTTTCCATCGTCTGTATCACTCTGAACCTCTGAATCTTGATCCGACTGCTGGCTAGTTAGTCCTGGCGACAGCGACTCCATATAACCTCTGTCTCGTACAACCTCCGAGATTATGGCACTGGGACCTGCTCCTCTTGAGTGCTCGGGTTGACGCTCTCCATCTCCACTCTCATCTTCCTCACCATTCCTCCACCTTTTTCTAATTTGATCCCTGTGATAGGCCTTTACCTGTCCGTGGATCAAAATGGTGTAGACTCTAGTTCCCTTCTTGCCCACAATTTTTTCTGGGATCCATTTATCACCACCTCTAAAGTTTTTACACCACACTAAATCATCTATCTGGAATTCTTCCAAATGGGTTCGCCGATCATACTTCATTTGCCTGGCTTGCTGGTCCCTAACTCTAGATGCCAAGCTGGGATGTATCAACGATACTCTGGTTCGAAGCGCACGCCCAATAAAGAGCTCTGATGGAGTCTTTCCCGTTGTCACATGCGGGGTGCTTCGATATGCCAGAAGAACTTTTGATAAGGTGTCTTGAATGGTATCCCCAATTTTCCTTTTATTTTTATCCAGGGCAGTCTTAATTGTTCTAACCGCTCTTTCAGCCAAGCCATTACTTTGCGGGTGGTACGCCGGGATCAATGTTTGTTTAATTCCATTTCCTTCCAGAAAACCTTTCATTTCACTACCAGTAAACTGAGGTCCATTATCAGATACAAGTTCCTCCGGTAGACCATAGGAAAAAAAAGTCGCCGTAGTTGCTCAATGGTTTTGCGTGTGGTGGTCTCTCTCATTGGGATGGCTTCGATCCACTTCGAATGACTATCTACTACTATTAATAAATTAATGTTTTCCTTATTTGCAAAATCAATGTGAATTCTTTGCCAAGGTCTGGTTGACCATTTCCAGGGTTGCCATTTTCCTTTATTTGGCCCATCCTGGGATTGCTGACAGCTTCTGCACTTATTTACCAAAAACTCGATTTGGGTATCTAGATTTGGCCACCAAAAATGTGATCTTGCTACAGCCTTCATTTTGTTCATACCGGAATGAGTCTCATGAAGACAGTTCAACATTTTTATTCTGAGAGATGGTGGAATGACAACTCTCATTCCCCAAACCAAACACTCCCCATCTACAGTTAGCTCAAGTTTCCTTTGAAAATAAGGTCTGAGGTGATCAGCCACCTTTTCAGGCCAGCCTTGCTGAGTATAAAATTTGGCCAATGAGAGCACTTCGTCTTTTTCAGTTTCCGTGGCAATTTCCTCTGCTGTGATCGGCAATTCTTCCACATAGGATAAAGCATAGACATTATTTAATCTTGGAATTTCTTCACAGCCCACAGGAAAACGTGACAGAAGATCTGCATTCCCATGGTCTTGAGTTCTTCGAAATTTAATATCGTAAGTATAAGCTGACAAAATAAGCGCCCAACGCTGCAATCTTGAAGTAGATAAGGTGGGGATTCCTGATCTTGAGCCCAAAATGGTCACCAATGGCTTATGGTCTGTAATAAGAATAAATTTTCTTCCATAAATAAATTGATGAAACTTGGTAACTCCATAAATAATGGCTAGAGCCTCCTTCTCAATCTGAGAATAATTTTGTTCTGCTACCGATAAAGTCCGTGAGGCAAACATAATCGGTCTCTCCTGGCCTTCTATAATATGTGACAACACAGCGCCCACTCCAATCTGCGATGCATCAGTGGCCAAACACAATGGCAAAGTCGCATCATAAGGGACTAGCACCCTCTCAGAGGTAATGCTATTCTTGCACTTGTCAATGGCCTCTCCACATTCCTTTGTCCAAACCCAAGGACGTTTTTTGTGAAGAAGCTCATGAAGAGGCTTCAAAAGCTCTGGCAAATTGGGTATGAACTTCCCATAAAAGTTTACCAAACCAAGAAATGACCTTAATTCAGAGATATTCGTAGGCGTTTTGGCCTTCTGTATTGCTTGTACCTTATGATCTAAAGGTCTGATGCCCTCTTCCGTGACAAGATGTCCTAAATATTCAATTTCTTTTTGCAAAAATAGGCATTTTTCTTTCTTTAGTTTGATATTATACTTCGCCAAGCGAGCAAATATAGTCTTCAACAACGCCAGATGTTCTTCAATTGATGCTGTGGCTATAAGGACATCATCAATATAACAAATTACGCCTCCTATACCTGACAAAACCCTATCCATTACAGATTGAAAATAACTGGGCGCATTTGCCAATCCAAATGGCATTCTCTTAAACCTGAAAAGCCCTTTATGAGTATTTATCGTTAGTAACGGTCGGGTGCCTGGGTCCACCTCTAATTGCAGATAAGCGTTCCTCAAGTCCAATTTAGAAAAGTATTTTCCCTTGGCCAATGTGGAGAATAAATCTTGCTGTGTGGGAAGGGGATAGGCCGCAGTGTCCAAATATTTATTTAGAGTTACCTTGAAGTCGCAGAAAATTCTGATCTCTTTATTTTTCTTCGGCACTACAACCACTGGAGTGGCCCATTTACTGCTCGCCACCTCACATAGATAACCCTTAGCCACCATTTTGTCTAATGCTTCAGTAACTGCTGGCCTAATGGCGAAAGGCACCGGACGAGCCTTATGGAAAATTGGATTCACATCACACATGTTTACTGAAAATGTGAAACCTTTTATTGGTTCGGTTGTCTCCACAAATAGGGCTTGATTTTCCTTCAAAATTTCCTCAATGGTAATTTCCACAGGCATATGTTTTACCGCGAAACGGCCCAATTTCAATCTATTTATCCATTCTCTTCCCATCAAAGCCCTCTTTTCTCCTTTCACCACCAACGCTCTAAGTTTGTAAGTAATATCTTGACACTCCACTTTGACATTGATTTTACCCAGAATGGGTACCACGGTACCATCATAAGTTCTTACAATAATACTCGCTTTTTCCAATTTCAAGTGTTGAAGACTATTTTTAAAATCCTTTTCTGATATCAGTGTTAGACCACTACCCGTATCCATTTCAAATTTAATAAAGTTTCCTTCTACTTTTAACTCCATCAGATAGGGAGGGTCACTTGAGGCAAAATTAATTTTATACTCAGGTATCGTCACGCTTATAATTTTCTGGACATACTCTTCCTCCTCTTCTTGGTCTCCTATCTGATGTATATTTCCCGGCTGATTCTGATGTTGCCTTAGATTTCTTCTACTGCTCCAACATATTGAGGCAATGTGTCCTTTTTTATTACACTTAAAGCATATCGCCTCCTTAAATCTACATAGTTCTTTATGCTGTTTACCACAATGTTTACATTTGCCATTCTGGAAATTTGATTCAACATTGCGTTCCATCCTCAACTTATCTACACAATCTTCACCCTGCTCCAAGTGAAATAATTTTGTATTTTTCTCGGCCGCTTCCATAGATAATGCTATCTCAATTACTTTAGCTAAAGAAATGTCGCCCTCCGACAAAATTCTATTTTGTATTTTGGCATTATATAATCCACAAACCATTTTATCACGTAAAGAATCCTCCAGAAAATTTCCAAAGTTGCATGAGGAAGCCAAACGCTTAATTTCCACCAAGTAATCCGAGATGCTTTCTTCCTTTAATTGCATTCTTTTAAAAAAAATGAACCTCTCTACTACAATTGAGCGCTTTGGAGAGAAGTGCCTTTTCAAGATATCTATTAGGTTATCAAAAGTTTTATCTTTAGGTAGAATAGGACTGCACAAATTCTTCAAAACACCATATGTTTTACTTCCCATGAGGGTTAGGAGATAAGCCTTTTTCTTCTCATCCCCTGCCTCCTCCAATATGAGAAACTGTTCCAATTGTTCATAAAACGTTTCAAAAGTTTCAGTTTCCTCATTATATTCCTTAAATTGGTAACTAGCCATTTTTTTTCACTCTTTCTTAAATTTGCATCCTAAAACTTTGCAATTTGTGTCTTTTAAAATTTACTTTCAATTATATGCAAAATCAAAGATATTTTCTAAAAATATTTACTTCAAAATTCGAGGGTACTTACTCTTATATCCTCGTCGCCAAATGCAACATCTTTGTACACATTTATTTTTAGCAAATCTTTATTGTCTTAGTAAAGTCTGATACAGCCTTTTATTGTTTATTTTCGGAACGCCAAAAAGTGACAAAAACAAATCAAAAAGGGATGATGATAACCTGCGTCTTGCAGATTAACATTTTCATAGAAACATATATATATATATTTATTGCTAGCTATATATCACTTGCCGAATTTTAAATGTGAGTGCTTTTTATATGGGGGAACAAATATCAACAAAATGTTAATTTAGGATTGTTTCATATTATTTGTCAATTACATTTCTTTATAAATCAAAACAATCCACAACTATGTAGGCCATTTGGGCAGTTGACATGGTATAGGTTATACCTCAATGATAAGAAATTTGATTTAAGAAGTTTCTCGATAAATCAACAAACAGGGTATATAGTGCTAAATATGCTCTATGCTAAAAATGATGAAACTTAGAAAAATAAAGTGGCTTTTGGTCCAACTGTGAACAGAAACTATTATTTTTAAGTGACCTCAGCATAATGGCGTGAGAAAATGTCATAAAAGAACCAGTTTTTTCTTCCTATCTCTTTAGGTATACCTGTGTTAATAAAATACAAATAATTTAACACTAAACACGAAGTTGCTTTCACAAATGATACCAACTTCTCTCCTTAGTGCGATGAAAAATGGTGGGGGGCTTGGTCATCAGTGTTGAACCCGCCCAGAGATTCGTCAATTTAATCTTCCAGGTCGTCGCTTTTTAAAGTTCTAATACTGTATTGAACCATTCTGCCTAAATATGCGAGATTAAAGGATGGAATCCTAGGGAATGCTATTTTAGAAAATACGTAAATTATCTTTTAAGACATAAGAAAACATTGAGCAATCCTCTTTTGCAAAAAAATAAAGAAACATCTCAGTTGAAATTATAATAATTAATATACAATAAAGGGCCATCTATAAACGAGAAATACACCTAACAAGCACAAAGGTTTCTACCACAAAAATAAAAACTTCTACTGTTTTACTGCGATAATAAATATTAGGAGGGCTTGGCTTATCAGTAGTGAAACCTCTTTGCGGTTTTGCCCAATTTGATTCACAAGACCGCTCTTTAGAGCACTAATACTGTATTGTATAAATTCTCCTATATCTATATTTACAAGGGTAAAAGGGCTGAATGTTTTTGCAATCGCTTATTTTTATTAAAGCATTTATTTTCAAATTTTCAGAGTTTCTCAAAGTTTTCACCCTTAGCACCTATGCAAAATTTCATTTGTGAAAACCAACTATTGAAGCATTTACTCCAGTTATCTTCGAGGATGGAATTTACGGCATCGATAAAGGCTTGCAGTGCTTCATCATCAGTCTCAATATGGTGGATGAATGACTAAATTGACTAGAGTTGGCTAAAAAGTCTAATTTTTGAGCTAAGGTGTGCGGTCTTGCATTGTTATTGTGAAGAAGGACTCCTCAAAGTTGAGCACTTGGTCTGCTTGGCTTGATTTTAAAAATACTGCTGGAAGGCATTTTGTTGTATACCAGTCACTATTAACTGTCATTTCGATCTTCTAACTCCACAATATCAATGATACAACTTTTTTCTAAGTGACCATTTGTGTTCCAACAATTCGAGCTCTGCGAACTCTCTTAGGAGAAGGTGATTTTGAAGAGCACCAATGAGTAGATTGCCGTTTTGTTTATGGATAAAAATTG
>CP092878.1:64735414-64771990 GCA_030710605.1 Cordylochernes scorpioides
TTAACCCAAATTTCGTCACCGGTAATAAATATTATATACAGCTTTTGATTTGCCTTCATCACATTTTCTTTTCAACATGAAATTACATCATTTAACGCGACAAAGTTTTTGGTCTTCAGTCAAGGTGTGAGCTACCCATCTACTAACAGGTTTTCTGTATTTTTAATGATCATTAATAATGGTTTTGATTGCTTCCAATCCAAGGCCCTCACCTTTCTCTAACCACTGATACGCAATCCTTCTATCTTCTCTAAGTAAAAATCTTACCAGCTCAATTTTTCTTGGGTCACTGCTGTTGGTGGTCGACCTGAACGAGGCTCATTTTAGAGTTTGGTTTTTCCAAATTTAAATTCATTAAACCAATTAAAAACTGTACTAATAGAAGGAGCTTTATATCCTGAAGCTTTCATCAATCTCTCATGAGATTCTTTAGAAGTTAAATTACTTTTATAATTATAAAATATCATGATCTCGTAAACTTTCTCTAGTTAACGCCATTGTGTCTGATGCAATATTTAGAAATTACCGCAACCGCTGTAAACAAAGTCGCGCCCTTTATTGTTGCTATTTTATGAAAATGATTGTTTGGTAGAAAATGCATGTAGATTTTAATGGTATGATTTATTTTTTTATATTTTAATTATTCAATATTGATTTCAAAAATGTTTGGAGTGACTGTGGTATTAGTAAACAAATGTTTGTGACTAGTGATGTTATTTCTTAATTATATATGGCGGATATTGCCTTCTAAAAATATGCTCAAATGGCCTTTTCTTTATTGCTTGATGAAGAGCATTGTTCGAAGTAAATATTTCTATTTTTCTAATGTGCCCTAAAACCTTTTGTTCATATTTTTCTGGAATTTCATACCTGAGATTACATTCTAATTAATCGCATATATTTAAAAAATGGTTAAAAACAGTATTAGAACTTAAGCTAAAAAACAGTATCAGCAAATGTAAAGAAGCTGCCATAATGGCCAGGAGAGACCATTCTTATTCGGGCTGTGGATCATGGGCGGTTGACCGAGGTGGCCCACCTAAATTTGGTCTGTCTCTCTGCGTACACCCCTTCCGCCAGGACAACAATCTCACTGGTCTGAAGATTTGGAACGTCTATGGAAAATCGACGTTTGGCACGATAAATGGCGAAAAGCTATAGACTTCTCCCTGGCAAAAACAAACAGGATGCGGTGTTTGAGGTGGGTGGCAGACTCCACGGACGTGAGCGACCACAAGCTCTTCACATTTGAGGCCATACACATATGAGGTGGAACCACCATTTGAGGTGAAAGAATCTCGTTACAGCATCTGGGGTTCTAAGCTTGAAAGGTTCCAATGCTAGTTAATGAGCACACTTGGAGAAAGACTGGAGGGAGTGGCTCACAGAAGTGTTATTAATAAAAATTCCAGCGAGCTCAACCAGGATATTACCAGAACGTGTAAAACGTCGGGCCTGGATCTAGATAGGTTGAACAATTTAAAAGGATCAAACAGTCTTGGTGGATCGAGGATCTGGAGATTGACCTAAAGAAGGTCAGGGCCAGGGGTAAGATATCCCAGAAAGCTATAGGCGAAGAGAGAATTAGAAGATGGATAGCTTACCAGAAATCTCTGGCAGGGTACAGAAAGATAACTATAAAGACAAAAAGAAAGCACTTAAGGGAGCATTGCAACACCATACTGTACAAAAATTCATTTGATCCCCCTTACAGGATAATCTTGAGAAAGATTAGGAGTTCCGCTAAATTGACTTGAATACTAGATGAGGAAGATGGGATCAAAACCCAAGACTTGAAAGTAATCCTAGAATTAATCTTGGACGGGACCTTCAGTAACGAGGAATCGGAGGAAGAGATCTCGTCAACCACTTGTAGCCTAGTGGATCCACCCTTTTTAGAGATAGAGAGGTAAAGCGGACTGTTCATCATGTTCGGGAACAGAAAGCCTTCTGGTCTCCCAACGGGATTGATACCACAATCATGAAAGACCTGGTAAGGATACACCCATAGCTTCTTACTAGGTTATTCAATAGGTGCTTAAACATTGATTCTTTACCTGAGGCATGGAAGGTAGCCCAGGAAGTGCATGTGGAATATTCTGATAGAGAGGGGTACATGTCCTAGTGAATATCGTCCTGTTTTTTTACTAGCGTGTGTAGGTAAGGTTTTCGTTAGCCTAATAGCTCAGCGTATTGAGTCCCTTTCCGATACCCAATATGGGTTTCAGGAAGGGCAATCAACATCTACAACTCTAAATTAAGTTCCAGAGGGGATCCAGGCGCGAGATCAAGAAGGGGGTTCTCCTCGTAGCCTTGCAAATTGATGGCGCGCTTAACTCCATGAGGTGAAACAAAATTATGCAGAATTTGATGAAGATGAGATGTTCAAATATTCTGTGCAGGTTGGACCGTGAATATCTGAGAAATAGACGGATCAGACTCAACTTTGGGGGCGTGGGGAGGGGCATGAAGCTGAAGAAAAACTGTGCCAAGGGTTGCCCTTAGGCTTCCTGATTCCTACCTATTATTCAGAATATTCTGGGCAAAACTTTTTCAAATTTTTACCAAACCATTTTACTATTTTTAGGAACCTATACCACTTCTGCGTCGCGCTCATACTTCTTTATGTTTCCATATTCCTCCTCTAAAAAGGGTACAAAGAAATGGATACCCTTTCATCAACTCATAGGCACTGTTGGTTCTTGCTAGGCTCGTCTTCCTGGTGTTGAACATAGAGAAGGAGAAGGCCATCAGGCAAAACATTTGTGTAGATAGGAAAGACGCCTTGGACATAGCAGCAGGTGCCCTGGAAAAGGAAAAGGGACACTAGGAAACCTCCGCAGTTTGTGCTAAAGTAGGTATGGAGTCCTGGGGTTCCAACCGGGATTGGTACTGAGGTAATAACTGGTGGGAGTAAATCTGGTGGCAGGACTGGAGCTGTAATAGTCTTCAGCAATGGAGAGATGATCTTCCGAGAAAGCTTTCCACTCAGAGTGGACGAACTGGTCTTTTCAGCCGAGCTGGTTGCGATCAGGGAAGCCCTCAAGGTGTGTGCCGAGAATAACATCAGCCTGGATCTTCTCCAATCAGATTTTATGTCGGCCCTGGTAGGCTTCAATCTGGAGAAAGGGTGTCTCCCGCATCAAGGAAGAGCTGGAGAGGATGCAGCGAGCAGCGGAACTTCATTGGGTAATAGGACACAGCAAGATGCAAGAAGGGAAAATCGGTGGAGACCCCAGTGACCAAGAAAGAGGTGTATAAGGAGCCAAAAACACGTCCAAGACCAGTGATTGGACAGATGGATGAACAGCGAGAAGGGTAGGGAGGTATACAATTGGGTGAACAGGCCCAAGTACCTCTGTAAATGTAATGTCGTACAAATTTATTAGAGTGATATCAGGACAAAAACATTCTCCGGGAGTATCTACAGATTTAAAATTAGAATCAATCCTGATTGCGTCTGTGGAGAGAGGGATGTAGAGTTTAAAAGTATAGAAATGTTTCTATTCAAAAGGATAAAATCAGTTGTTACATTCTATAATAATATAAATTGTTCATACTGAACCATCTATTTGTTTCAATTTTTCAGGTTTAAATAGTTGTGTATGTAATAAATTTTTCTTTTTTTTTATTTGGCATAATTTCCACACCACCCAGGAGGTACTGCCGTTGGCGCGTTACCCTTTCTTTATAGTGGTGGGTTCCCCAGTAGGCCTATACCCCTCTTCTAACAGAGCTCCAATATCGGGTCGCTCGAATCAGCCTCCGCCCTTTTATAGACATTACCCAGCCGAGTCCGATTAAATCAGCCCTGCCAGGCTCCTAGACATCCTACCTAGAGTAAAAATATTTTTTATAAACTCATTGTTGAAGCGACGTGACCCAGGAAACCTAATTTTATTCAAAATAAATTATATATATGGATTTTTAAAAACTTCAAATATGAATTGAGAATTTTTTTTCCTCAAGAAAAAAACTTTAAAATGAATATAAGAAATTAATTAGCCATCTCCTGTCCATAATTTGTTGCAAAGTTTTGATAGATGATCGACTCGTGGATTCAAAAGTATAAAATCTCTATAGAACATTAGCTTACCTCACCTAGAAATTAAGATGAGTTTTAACACTCATTACACCTATATTCATCATTTATTAATCATTTTCCATATTTGTTAAAAATTATCTCCAGCCTTGACAAAAATTCGACTTTCATATTCAAACGCAAATATACCAGTCACTCAATATCATTTTTGAGAATTTCAAATCAAATGCTAGTTATATCATTAATTTATAATAATATTCAAGCTGGTTCATCAGGAGTCCAACATAAGAAACACGATAACAATTTTTGTGTTGTGTTGGTGTGTGTGTTGATTAAATTAGTCTTAAGTAAACATGGGGCATGCACTTATATTTCTGGTTGGAAGTGAGCGACAGAATCCAAGTACCTCATCACACATCTAACTATAACAAAGTCTTGTTTGGGTTTGATTAAAATATATATTTATAGATACCTAAACACACTTTTTTTACGAGAACTTGATTCTTGTTATTTTCTTGAGTCAGGTGTTTCATCTGTGAATCTTCTCTAAACTAAATAATTTTATGACCAATCTATTTTTATTGTTTTGTTTTCATGCTCTTACATTTTCACAACACACTAATGGAGATAAAAATTTCTGTGCCAAAAAGACAACATTCTAGAGACATGAAATTTATATGAAAGATAGAAAAATTCGTAATATGCATATGATCAGATTTTCAACCCATTTTGTCAGAATATGCAAAATTGGGATATCTATAATGTGTTGTGGAAAAGTGATTGAATAACAGATTTCTCATACAGGAATTGCATTTAAATATTTGCCTAATTGTGTAAAGTTGTAATGATTCCTTGTGTAAGAACTTCTTCAAATGCTTTCCAACATTCAACATTTTTCAGAGTTTGAAGAAGTATACTTGTAGCGTTCCAGGTTGATCAGACCACTGAATTGCTGCTCGCGTAAGCTAGCATACCATAAATCTTACCAGAAAGTGTAATTGATAGATTCAGGTATTCCACATAACTTAGGTTTGATACTTGATATGGAATTACTATTTAAAGAACACATAATTCGCCCCTCAAATAGAGCGAGCAGAAAACTAAATATTCTAAAACGGTTGTGTAGTAAAAATTATAGAACAAAACCTGAAACCTTTTGAACAACCATTTCCACCTTTTTAGGGCCAATATTTTTTCTATTATCCCTAGTATCCCTATAGGCCATGAAAATCGTGGTAGGTAAAAGTTGGCGACTGCTTTTACTGTAAGTGCGACATGTGTCTACACATGTTAAAAGCAGCTCGAATTTTGCACTTGAAAATGTGCCTTAGACCCGTTTTGTTACTTGCACTCGCTAGTGGGGTTGGATTTTTGCAAGATTCGGAGACAATTGGATCACCTTTTAAATTGGAAAAAGGGCCCAGTGTGCGGGATTCGATCCCGGGTCTTAGCGTTCGAAAACCAACGATTTATTCCACCCTTGCACTAACCTCCCATGGTCAATAATGGAATACGTAACACCAGTCTGAGCTCCCTCAGGTTCATTGCTAGAAGGAAAACTGGAGAGTGGTAGAGGACCATAACCAAGATAGAGGTGATTGCGACTGATGTGATAGAGATGAATTAATACATCGGAGGCTCTTTATTGAACAAGACAACAATAACAGGTTGTCGTACTGAACGACATACTGGATCTCTGCGGTCCGCTATCGTTAACAACCTGGATGTCAGTCATCCATATGGCTTTAGTAGATCATATAGACACCCCAAGATCCCTCAGTCAATAAATTGAGTCCTTTTCAAGTTAAAAAGGGTGACCTCTTGTTCGAATTCTGGCACTTTGAACAACCCCCTTTATATTTCTGAAGTGTGTAGGGCCTGTGTTGCGGGTATTGTATGGACTTTCTTTAATAAGGAATATGTTATCTGCTGCCCTAGCCAGTACGTTCTCCTTATTTCTTTCCAAAATAAATGTCTGGTCAATGGTTACTGAACAACTGGGTTATCACCATATGCCAGTCACTACTGTCAATGAACTATCATATCGTTTTGAATCTTCTTGGGAAGATTCCCTGTGGATGCCATTCAATCTCTGTTTGACTCAATTCAAAAGCAAATAGGTACTGTTATTTCTGCCAGAGGTGATTTTTGGAAGCTGATTTATCAGATTCTCACCGCCAAATTTCTTGAAAATTTAACGACGTATAATTTCTTATGTAATGCTTCTTCAAGTTCTTCAAATATCAAAATGAGTTAATAGTTGATTCATTGAATATGATTATATGAAAGGGTGTACCCCTGTATCTGAGAACGAAAAACGATTTTTAAAAATATTTCGAAGGATTTCGACGGGATATTCTATTTGTGCTAAGCTTATTGAGTTTGGAATCGCCTTTAAAATTGATATTTTTGTGACAACTGTTGGATACGAAAGTGTGGTAAAATTGAATAACATTATTGGTCCACTGCAAAATCTCTGCTCCTCGCATGGTCTGCATTTTGACGTAATTTATGTATTTCATGCTAAGAAGAAAGAAATTAGTTTTGTGTGCTACTGAATTGATTCCCGCAATAGTAAATGAAGCAGAATCTCTGACCTTTCTGAAGATTAAATTGAAAACACTTTACCTTTAACGTTGGCCTAAAGGTAGCATATCGCTCATTTCTGGGAGAAATTTATCCACAATCTCTAGTATTTTCAAAGAAATACATAAATGAAGTGACGAAAAATCTCGTGTGGTTGTGAAATTGTTTAAATGATCGTCGCTGAAGAACGAGAATTTACTTGACTACATGCGGCAAGAGAATAAAATCTCCACTAGTATGTATCTAAATTTTGACTGCTGAGACCTGGGATAGTTTATTGAACATTCGGAGAAACTCCTTAATGTGAAGTCAGTGGCTCAGAAGCGCAACTAGATGAGAATGCGATCGTCTGAATGATGAAGAATTTGATATCATGGCGCAAATAATTTTTGCACTGAAATCATTTCAGGCAGCTGTGGCGGCTATCTATTACAGAAGCAACAGTAAATTGTATTCTAAAGAAACAGCAATCTCATTCTCATAGCAAGAATCTGAAAAATTCAACTCAAAAGAGAATTTTAGAAGAGCGATGCAATAAAACATCTGTCTTTCTTCAAAATATGCACAATCCGCATGCTTAATTTGTTAAAGAGAAGATGACAAATATTTTTTATTGAAATTAATTTTGAGTCTTGAACCATTGAAAGAACTGTTGTAAGGTTTCGGTACTTATGGTTTGTAGGAAGCCATGAGGCGGTTGATGACTATTTGATAAAAAGGGAAAGTTAATATCGAATAACATTTAGAAAGTAAACATAGGCGTTAATATAAATAAACAGATCTTTATTTAGATGTACCACTCTCTTGCTTTGTAAGATATATCATCAACTCCCAGATAATTCAAGGGTCATTTCGAAAGAAATGTTACTGATCAAATAATTACTTCAATGTCTTCTGTGGTTTTTGTCTTTGGTTCCTTTAGGGATGATATTCATTCAGTTTATTTCTAGATTCTATTGATTCATTTAAACATAAATAAAGAGTGTTTGATGATGATAAATCCAGGGTGGCGCTAGTTGCGCGGTCGTAGTATACAGTTATCAACAAGAATAAATGGTTGAAGTGGGAAATTCAGGCGGATAATTCGCACATTCCTCATAGTCTAAAAGGACACCTTTAGTCATTGCACTAGAATGGCCAACTTTCAATTGAGCGCCGATTACAAAAAGATATTGAGGCCGCGTTTTAAATTTCAATTGCAATGCATACACGATTCACTCCGCATCCTACTCAACTATGATTAACCACGATCTCAATTTTGCTCCTCAATTAGGCAAACACGTAACCATTTTAGAGTATGTATAATATATAATAAATATTTTCTGATATTTCTTTCAATGTCAGTAAATCTGAAAGAGTCTTCTCTTCTGGATACCTGTGCAAAAATATGTTTAGTTTGCATGATAACACTTTGGCAAATTATCTTTCGTACGCTCAAATATTTATCATAATTGGATTATTATTCTCCTTCAAATAAAGTGATTAAATTGTTTTTGAAACTGTGTTATCCTATTTCTGAACATAAATTTATAGTTGGGCAAAGTTTAATCATGATTACATTTTCTATTATTACTATCTCAAATAAACATGATTACATTTTCTATAGTTGCAAATAAATCTTTTCTATTCGGTTACTGTCGTAATTGTGATTATAATTACTTGCGAATGTAATAATTGCAATTGTAATCATAATTACTCTAATGAAAAATCATCTTAAAGCACAGGCACAAAATACTTAACTTTTAAATTATTTACATTAAATTAAGTGCCATGTTATTATCACTTTGTGAGCAAAAAAGTTGAAAATATATTGTAAGAAATGATATTCCTCTTGGGGTAGAATGACTTGTGTAGAATGACGAAAATGAATGTAACGATATAAAAGAAAAATAACTGGTTATCCGGGATTGAGGAAAAGGTAATCTCGGGATTAGGGCAGTAAGCACTATTCTTGCTGCTTTATTCATTCACTCAATAAACCGCTGTCCTTATTCTTGTTTGGATACAAGGAAATAATTGATGAAAATAAAGATTGTAACAAGATAAAATTAGAAACTATAAAAGTAAATGAAATTCATAAAGGAAATAGAAGTAGGGATGGTGATAAATGAAGAGTAAATGTATTACTATTTTCTGAGGATAATCCCATTCTATCAACGTTGAAGTTAGATTTTAGAAAAATAATTTCTAAATTACCCAGGTTACAAAACTAGATTATCAATATCTGTACTAGTTCAGGCTATTTACTGATCATGAAGAAGGGGGAGTTGGGAGCGCTAATATTGTCCTCTATCCTCACAATGTTTTCAGTAAAACTGCCCTCAATATAAATGGAACTTTTAAAACTTTGTTTCCGAACATCCTAAGAGCTACACAGATGCAGGTATAGAAGTAAATTTGGGTATGGAAGCAAGCCACTAATCAATTTTATACAATGGGGTTGCTGAATTACATCAGCAAAAAAGGAAAAGATCGCAGAATCAAAGACATGGCTGAAGTCCTTGAATTTGACCAGAATACCCTGGAAACACGAGTTTCGACTAGGTTAGCTGTCATAAGGACTTAGTTATAAGAACACATCCATGGAAATAAGTTCAATATAATCTCCATATGTGCAGGTTTGAAAGTTCGCATAACAAGGAACTTTGCCACTATAGGAGCGTTGGTTTGTCTTGTGAAAGTCAATCTATCTACTCTATAGAATAATGAAATAATTACGTATATAGATCCAATAATCTCTTCATTTTTTTGACATTACATTGGTTTATCTTCAAGCAAATAAAGTTATTCTCTACAGATGAGTCAAAAGTTTGGTAAAAGCTTTTCTCTAGAAGTTAGTTTTGTAGGGCACCTCAACCAACACTGTGTAAATACTCTGTCCAGGGAATATCGAGGCTGATGAAATGTGAAGAGGGTAAACCTTCTCTCTAAATCTCGATCTGTCCAACATTAGAACACTGGTGTAGAGAGTATTTTTCTGTTCAAAAAATACTAGAGGTGATAGTCAATGGACTACTGGGATCTGAGAAGTTTGATTCAAAAATAGTCATCTTAGTTATGTGTGGCATACTATATCAAAAGTTTAGGCGTGAGTAAATGTTTCTTTTATTATAGCAATAGAAGATACCAAACTTTCAAAATATATTTTGTTCGCAAATAACTATTTATCTGTTTCCTTTTTTTAAAATATTTATTTAGTTGTGAATGTGTGTTATCTTTTCTTTTCTTTTTATTTGGCATAATTTCCACACCACCCAGGAGGTACTGCCGTTGGCGCGTTACCCTTTGTTTATAGTGGCGGGTTCCCAGTAGGCCCATACCACTCTTCTAACAGAGCTCCAACATCGGGTCGCTCGAATCAGCCTTCGCCCTTTTATAGGCATTACTCGGCCGAGTCCGATTAAATCAGCCCTGCCAGGCTCCTAGACATCCTACCTAGAGTAAAATTATTTTTCTAAAGTGGTCATTGTTGCTGTCGCGTGACCCAGGAAACCTAATTCATTTTCTATAACAAATCATATATATATTTCAAATAATAGCAAATATAATTTGAGAAATAATTCATGGAATAAACTTCAACTAATAGTAGAACATGGGAAATCTATATGACTTATTTATATCTTGTCTATAATTTGATTCAATTTTATGATAGATAATCGATCCATGAATTCAAAAAGAATTAAAGGTCTAGAACATCAGCGATCCATACATAGGAATTGATACATCGTCTTGCCACCCATTACATATCTTCATTTTTTCTTGAAATCCATGTACATTTACTATGTACATAGTCTATAACATTGAAAAAAATGGCTTTTCATATTATATCATAAAGTAACCAGTTACTGAATCACCCTTTGAGAATTCCAATTTAAATGGTAATTATACAAGAAATTAATGTAAATTTCAAAGCTGATTTATAACAAGTTCAATACAATGAACAAACTAAATAATTCAATTAATTATAAGTCTTAACTAGACATGGAACATGCTTTTATAATCCTGGAGGTTATTTAGCGATATAATCCAAGTACACCACCATAACTGAGTCATAATTTGTTTTTGGTTGAAAGGTATATTCAAAGCAACTCAAACTTGATATAAAGATAGCTTTATCCTTTCTCTACTCAATAAGTCAGTTGTTTACTCTGCGAGTCTTCTCTGAACGAAATATTTTATTACTTTACTATATTTAAAATATATTTTGTATTTGTGTGTGTGCTTTGTAAAATGTTATAATGTTAAGAAGAGTTTGAAAGTATATTTTATTTTATCCAATATTGTAAATTTGCCTAACCTAATTTGCATTTGTAGTATTCTGTGTTTTTAATATAGAATAGATCATCATCATAAACAATAATAATACAATGTATAATGTAAACAACGTGTTGATGTAAAAATATAAATATAAAGTGTAATAAATAATTTGTAATATAATTTCATCTGGTGAGTAATGTTTAATTAAATAATAACTATACAACATAAATTGGCGACGAGAATTTGAAAATATAACTGTAGCCCTAAAAAAAAAACCAGTATGGCAGCCAACATGACGCCACCGTTACCCATGAATATGAATGCTTGCAATTTATTTGCGGAATATAAGCAATGGATGGAATCCTATGCCATTTTTGAAATAGCATCTGGAATTTCAAAAAAATTGGATGAAATTAAGAGAGCAACTCTATTGCATTGTTTAGGACCAAATGTACAACGTATATTTTTCAACTTGCCAGATGAAAAGGAAAATTATGAACAAACTAAAATGGCTTTAGATAAATATTTCACACCTCATAAAAATGTGGTCACTGAGAGATTTAAATTTAGACAAAGATTCCAGAAAGATGATGAATCGATCGACAACTACCTAATTTCTTTAAGAGAGCTTTCTAAATCTTGTGAATTTGGGAATTTAGAAGCTGATATGATAAGAGACCAAATAATTGAAAAATGTAACAACAAAAAACTTAAATAAAAATTGTTGCAACAAGAAAATTTGACACTGTCAAAAACCATTGATATTGCTAGAATGTTAGAAATTTCTAGAAAAGAAATTAGACTTCTTGAACCTCAAAATGATCAAACACTAAATAGAGTTCAAAATAAACCTAAAAAGCACTATAATGCTAATAATTTCAACAAAGGAAGATTCACTAATCAAGGTACCCCATCATTTTCAGGTGCCTCAAAGCCTAAATGTTATCGCTGTGGATTAGATACACATTCAGCACAAGAATGTGGTGCTAAAAAAATGACTTGTTCATATTGCAATAAATTAGGACATCTTTTTCGAGCTTTCAGGAACCGCCCAAATCAAAATAATAATAGAAACCACAAAAGTTTCAATCAAATTAAAGTTAAGACCATACAAGAAGAAAATAAGACTGAAGTAGGTGAAAGTTCATATGAATATACCTACTATACAGGTGCTGAAAATAAAGAAAAAGTGCAAATAGATGGTAGTGAAATAAATATGATAATTGATACAGGGAGTGATAGAACTTTCATAAGCTATAATAAGATGCTTGAATTATATGGCCATAAAATTATGCCAAAATTACATGACACCACCTGAACCTTTTTTTGCCTATGGTCAAGATAGACCTCTTCCATGTTATGGTTATTTCAATGCTGTGATTTCTTGGAAAGAAAATTCAGTTTCAGAAGAAATTTATGTGATTGATAAAAAAGTTGAATCTTTGTTGGGAGGCAAGGCTAGTTTTGAACTAGGTATAATTAAAAGGGTAAATCATGTAAATGAATCAATGTCTACTAATATAGAAACTCTTGTTCAAGAACATGAACATATTTTCCATGGACTTGGAACTATAAAAGGCTATAGTCATAAAGTGACATTGAAAGACAACTATAGGCCCATTGCCCAGAGATGCCGTCGTATACCTTATGCAATGGTAGAAGCAGTAAATCAAGAGCTTGATAAGATGCTAGAGAATGGAATCATTGGAGAAGTGCATCAAGGTTCTGAATGGGTTTCTAACATAATAGTTGTTCCAAAAAGGGATAGTGAGGAAATTAGACTATGCATAGACCTTCAGGAAGTGAATAAAGCAATATTGAGAGAAAGACATCCAATTCCTACAATTGACAATATGTTACATGCCCTTAAAGGTGCTAAAGTATTTGCAAAGCTGGATGCAAAAAAAGGGTTTTGGCAGGTTGACTTAGACCCTCAATCAAGACCCCTTACAACTTTCATCACGCACCGTGGTTGTTACAGATTTTGTAAAGTTCCTTTTGGTCTATCAAGTGCTCCAGAGGCATATCAGAAAGGAATGGATTCAATTTTGCTTGATTTGAAAGGTGTAATTTGTTACTTGGACGATGTCGTAGTTTACGCCAAAGATAGACAAGAACTAGAAGAAAGGCTTAGAAAAGTCTTACAAAGATTTGATAAAGTAGGCATTAGGCTCAACAGGAATAAGTGCAAATTTGCCATGGAAGAATTGGATATTTTAGGTCACATTGTTATAAGTGAAGGTATTAAACCTGATAATAGGAAAATAGAAGCAGTCTTAAATTTTCCAATACCAAAAAATATTGAGATGTTAAGGTCATTCTTAGGAACTTGTGGGTTTTTAAGAAAATTCATACCTAATTTTTCTAAATTGGCAGAACCTCTAAATAATTTGACTAGAAAAAATGTTAAGTGGAATTGGGATTTGAAAACAAATAAAGCATTTCAGGATCTTAAAGAGTCACTAACAAAAGAGCCATGCTTGGCATATTACAACTTGAACTCACCAACTGAATTGATCACAGATGCAAGCCCTATTGGTCTTGGAGCAGTATTAATACAAACACAACAAAATGGCATTAAAAGACCCATTGCATATGCCAGCAGATCCTTAACTGATACTGAAAAAAGATATTCACAAATAGAAAAAGAGACATTGGGATGTGTATGGGCAATTGAACATTTTAACACCTATATTTGGGGAAGGAAATTTGTGTTAAAAACAGATCACAAACCTCTAATCTACAGAGGGTGTTTCCTTTCAAATGAAACGATTTCAAACGTCCGTTAGAACTTTATTTTTCGAACGTGAATTTTTTTCATGTTTTCTATGTGCTTCCCCTTCTTCTTGGCTATCTCCCTGCATCGGACTTTCCAAGCTGCGAACACTTCCTTGACTTTGGAGAGCGAAACATTCGACCACTCCTCTTGTGCGGCTTTCCAAAGTCCGGCCTCAGTTTTGGGACGTCGGTTGAAGAGCCGTTGTTTCAACATACCGAACCCGTAAAAATCCAGTGGGCTGGCGTCGGGAGACTTCACTGGAATGTCCGAGTTCCTGATAAAATTTAGGCCTAGGGTGTCCTTCATTTCTTGTAGGAACTGTTGGGTTTTGTTGGAGGTATGGGAAGAGGCTTTGTCGTGATGAAGGAACACTTTGTCCATTTCCCCTGGGTAAAGGTCCTTCAGTTGTTCGATGACAGGTTTCAGAACGCATTCTATATAGAATTCTGAGTTCACCTTCACCTTCGATAGAACCTTTATGAGCGGAAGGACTCCACGGCCAGTCATTACCCCGACAACCATGAAACCTTTAGGGAAAGTTTCGGAGCATTGGTGAACCCAAATATCCGGGACCTGATTGCCTCTTTTGATGTAACAGATCTTCCGGATTCCATTGCAATACGTCACATACATCCATGCTTCGTCCAATGTTGCAGTATATTCCGATCTGGAACCGGCCAGGTGTTCCTCGTAGAGCTTCCGGGCATTCGTTGCACGGTTTTTCATGTGGAAAGGGGTGAGCTTGTGAACCTTGCCTTTTCGTCGGGTATCCAGTTCCAAATCTTTGTGAATGATGTTATTTATCGTTTTTAGCGATGTTCCACACATTCTGGAAAGTTGGCGCTGAGATGGTGGATTTTCAGTAGTTGCTAGCCGCTTTACCTTGGAAACCGTGGCGGGGGTCCGCACCGGACGTGGTCGATCGACTTGAAATTTTTGCCCATTGGATTCAGCTTCCCTTTTCTTTCCGATGCCATTTACTACCCTACATATTGTAGCTTTGCCAACATCTAGTCCTTCTGCTTTTAGCTTTTTCACTATGACGCTATAACTGTTTCCTTCTTTGGAAAGCCGCACAAGAGGAGTGGTCGAATGTTTCGCTCTCCAAAGTCAAGGAAGTGTTCGCAGCTTGGAAAGTCCGATGCAGGGAGATAGCCAAGAAGAAGGGGAAGCACATAGAGCACATGAAAAAAATTCACGTTCGAAAAATAAAGTTCTAACAGACGTTTGAAATCGTTTCATTTGAAAGGAAACACCCTCCGTATATGCTGAATCCTAAAAATGGAGCTGTTTTGCCTCCAAGAATTCAAAGATTGAGTTGGAGATTACAACCATATGACTTTGAAATTGAATTCATTCAAGGAAAGCAAAATATTGCAGATATATTTTCAAGACAACCTCTTTCTAACACAAGTGATGAAAAATGGCTGGAGGACTATGTTCATAAAGTCTTTTCCATCACTTCTGAAGAGCTTCAAGCACTGTCTTTGAAAGAGATAAAAGTTTGTACAGAGCAAGATCCTTTGTTTCAAAAACTGAAAGATATGGTTCAAAAGGGAGTTTGGCCATATCCTTTGAATGGAGAATTCAAATGTTTTTATAAGTTTAAAGATGAACTCTCAATTTTTGATAATCTTATCTTAAAAGGAAGTAGAATTTTGCTACCTTCAAAACTAATAAAGAGAGTCTTGAGAATTGCACATGAAACACATCAAGGAATGACAAGAACCAAACAACTGTTAAGAGAAAAATATTTTTGGATAAACATGGACTTTGACATTGAAAATTTGATTAGAAACTGTCCAATTTGTGTAAGGAATCAACCATTGATAAATGATCAACCATTGCAAATAGTTCCGTTACCATCAAAACCTTGGATGAAACTTGGAATTGACATAGTTGGTCCAATTGGCCATCATTATGTTTTAACAGTGATCGACTACTATTCTTCATATCCTGAAGCAATGATAATAGAAGACATTTCCAGCAAGACAATTATTAAAAAATTGATGGAGATTTTTGCAAGACATGGTTATCCACATGAAGTTGTAACAGATAATGGCTTACAGTTTGTAAGTACATCAATAGAAAGATTTTTAAAAGAATGTGGAATCAGGCACATCAAAGCCTCACCCTATTACCCAAAAAGTAATGGGAAGATAGAAAGATTCCATAGATTTCTAAAGAAACAATTCAATTCAAGTTCTGAAGAAGGGAAAGATTGGAAAGAAGATTTATCCAGAATTTTAATGTCTTACCGAACTACTCCAAACAGATCTACAGGAAAGACTCCAGCATTCCTATTATTTTCAAGAGAAATCAAAACTAAATTAAGCTCACTTGTTAATGATGCAGAAGAAGATGAATCCATCATCAAAGAATTCAATATGGTCTACAAAGAAAACATGAAAACATATAATGATATAATTCGGAAAGCTAGTCCTCATAATTTTGAAATTGGAAATTTAGTTTATGTGGCGAATCCAAATAATGGAAAACTTGATTCAAATTTCAGATCAGAACATCATGTAATTCTTGAAAACACTTCAATAAATTCTTTTAAATTAGGCAACACTAAAAATGGGAAAATAATTCATAGAAATGCTAAACATTTGAAACATGTTCCTACTCAAGAGACCAATCAAGGCATTTCTGACTTGATTCAAGAAGAGAGCCAGGAAAATCTTAGTTCAGATTCGACAAGAATTGAACACCTCAACTCTTCTGATGTACAAATACCAGATGATAATTCCTCAAACCAAGACAAGGACACTTCTTTAAACCGACCAAGTTCAAATAGAACAGGGTCTACATTTAACCCAGTTGTTTCAGATAGACTTGATGCCGAGGCTCTTCTCCAGTTGCCACCAGAGGTTTCTCCACCCTTGCCGACTACCAAGGAACCTGTGATCACCAGGAGTGGAAGAGTCGTCAAGCCATCATCAAGATATAAAGACATGATTCCTTTCATCTAAAGGAAGGAGGGAATGTAGTATTCTGTGTTTTTAATATAGAATAGATCATCATCATAAACAATAATAATACGATGTATAATGTAAACAACGTGTTGATGTAAAAATATAAATATAAAGTGTAATAAATAATTTGTAATATAATTTCATCTGGTGAGTAATGTTTAATTAAATAATAACTATACAACAGCATTTATGCTTTTGATTTTCTTTGTTCGCCTGTTTTACATGTTTTCTTATTTTTTTCACCATTATAAATACCATCTTAACAATCATTAGATTAGATTTTTCCTCGACTTGTCCAGTGGACGGTTGTAAAATAAACAAAATAAACATTTATTTCCCGCTGTCTCCATGTTTCCTCGCGGCACCCCAGAACATCATCGCAACACTGGTGGAGATGCCGATCCTACCATCAAAAATGAAGCTACCTTAAGAAGAAGCCGTCGTCTACGAGGACAACCTCCAATGAGATCCTTCAGTGCCTCTCCAACAAGACGCGCCATTGTGAATCAAGATGACGCTACACCTTGCAACAACATTTTCTTCTGCCAGCCACCACCTCCAAGTCTGGAAGTATTTGGCGGATACTCAGACGAAGATCCTTCAGAATGGCTGGAAGAAATCGAGTTGTTAGCAAGACAACAACGATGGCCAGACGATGTCATGCTGGCATATGCCCGGAGCTACATCGACGGACCTGCGAAGAAATGGGCAAAACTCAACAGCCCTCACATCTTTTCGGCCTGGAGTGTATTCAAAAAGGCACTCCTGAGAGATTTCAGGAGGGCAGATACTGCCAAATTTAAATTAATAATGGACCTGCAAAACAGAATCCAGCAGCCCAATGAGTCAACTCTGCGTTGCGCCGAGGATGTCCTCAACCTCTGTAACAAGGTCAACCCCAAAATGACAACGGACGATGAATTATACTACATGAAGACTGGTCTAAACAAATACCTGTCACTAATTATGATGATAACACCTTGCAGCACGGCAAAGACCTTTTGGAACTAGCGAGGCGAATAGATCAACATATAGTGGATTTTGAGCAGCGAAGAAGCTTCAGGCAAAATAACCGCCCGACCAGACCATTCCCTCCTAGGAGAAACTACAACAACCAAACAGACCATAGTCGTGGTTTCGACATACCTCAATTCCAAAAAGGATCGTTCGCAAATGATAGAAGACCAATCGCAAGTGACAGTAGACCAACCTTCGCCCCAGGTAGATTCGAGAGGGCTAGACCTAATGACACAGGGATGGAAACGGTTGGAAACAATTATAGGAACTCAGCACCAACCCCAATCAACAGAACCCCCGAGCAGTATCCCAGGAGGCAGACGTACACGACGCCCCCAAGTAACAGGCGTTATCAAAGGCCATTATACCAGGATCGAAGAATATGCTGGAACTGCTCCGAACAGGGACACATATCGAGGTATTGCCCTCGTAACACTGAACGACCGACTTACAATATCAGACCAATACAGCGGCAGTTTTCAATTTCAATTTTCAGAGAGAGAGAGAGAGACGAAACCAACTCTGTAAATGAGGACTATTTAAAAAATTGTAGAGGAATCGATGATTCGAGGCAACAGGAACCGGACTTTGATGTGAATAGCGAAGACGATTTTCCTACTTTGGGAGAAGCGTCAAAAAACTAACTCGACTGAATGGATCTCGGGCTTCTGGTGGTCGAATAAACTTGGTGATGAATCTTCAAAGAAATAAAACGACTCAGATAGAAATCAATGATTATACGGTTGAGGCATTAATAGACACCGGAGCGGTGGTTAGCTGTATTGACGAGGAACTCTCATATAAACTAAAATTAAAAGTTGTCGAAGATAATAATCTGAATTTGAAAGGTGCAGGTGATCAGAAACTTAATGCAAAATGAAGGTCAATGGTATCATTCAATATGGATCAGGAAAAATATACAATTCAGATGATAGTGTTAGAAAAATGTAACCCCAAAATAATTCTGGGAGACGATTTCTTAAGCCAGTACAAAGCCTTAATAAACCGCCGAAACAATACTTTATGGATTGAATCCCCAAATAATATGGACCAAGATTACACAAGTTTAAAATATGCTAGGGCGGTTGAAGATATAATAATTCCTGAATTTAGCATATGTCTGGTTAAGGGCTATTGCGAACCAACTACTAATGACAAGGAAATATTGATAGAGAATCTCTCATCGCTAACATCGAAATATGGCCTGATAACAACAAGATCTTTGCTGAAAAATACAAGGTTCCCTGATATTTGGCTTTTGAACCCTTCTTCAAAACCTATAAAAATCCATCGGCACATGAAAATAGGGATAATATCGGAAATAGACAGGATGTACAAGACAGACCATCGAGCAGTTTCCTCCATTGATCTTAATTTTGACATAAATCCCGATTTATCTTCCGAGGAACGTAATCAGGTTTTGATGCTACTCTACGAATACAAAGAAATGTGCGCCGCACCAGACGATTACAAAGGGAGAACTCACCTTGTCAGACATAAAATCAAAACAAACAGCGATATTCCCATAAGAACCCCTACAGAGTGTCTTTGAGAGAACGCGAAATAATTAATAATCAAATAGATAAGATGTTGAAAAAAGGTATAATTTCTCATTCATCGAGTCCATGGGCATCTCCTGTAATTCTCGTTAAGAAGAAAGACGGAACATTTAGATTCTGTGTGGACTACAGAAATTTAAACTCTATCACTGTTAAAGATCAATATCCGCTTCCTCGTATAGACGACTGCTTCGACTCTCTCCATGGATCTAGATACTTCACATCACTGGACCTGTGTTCAGGATACTGGCAGGTGGAAGTTGAAGAACAAGATCGGGAGAAAACTGCTTTTGTGACACCTGACGGACTTTACCACTTCAACGTCTTACCTTTTGGTTTATGCAACGGCCCAGCAACTTTTGAAAGACTAATGGATAATATATTGAGGACCCATAAATGGAAAATCTGCTTGTGCTACCTTGACGATGTGATAGTTTTCTCTGAAGATCTACCATCGCATTTGACAAGATCGAAGACCATTTTGGGATGCTTAAGAAAAGCAGGATTGACACTCAATCTTTCAAAATGCAGATTCGCTTATGAAGAGCTCCTTTTATTGGGGCACGTTGTGTCAAAAGAAGGAATTACACCCGATCCAGAAAAAATTGCGAGCATAAAGGATTTCCCAGCCCTCAAAACAATTAAGAATGTCAGAGCTTTTCTCGGACTATGTTCTTATTATAGAAGGTTCATTAAAGAATTCTCAAAAATAGCATATCCATTACAAATTCTAACTCATAAAAACCAGCCGTTTGTATGGGGAAAAGAACAAGAATCATCTTTTCTAACTTTAAAAGAAAAGCTGAGTTCACCGGAGGTCCTAACTCATTATGATCCAAATAAACCCATAGGCCTCCACACCGACGCAAGCGATCAAGGACTTTGGGCAGTGCTCATTCATGTTGAAGACAATGGTAGAGAGCGTCCAATTTCATATGCCAGCAGAACTTTGCAGAGGGCTGAGACCAAATATTCAACTACGGAAAAGGAATGCTTGGCTATTATATGGGCAATTGGGAAATTCAGGCCTTATCTTTACGGCCGTAAATTCATCGTTTATACCGATCACCATAGTCTCTGCTGGATGGCCAAAGTAAAAAAAAATTATCTGGACGTTTGGCGCGTTGGTCGTTGGAATTGCAAGCCTACGATTTTACTATAAATTATAAATCTGGAAAAACACATTTAGATGCTGATGGATTATCGCGGTGCCCAATTCCAGATAAAATTAAAATTTTACAAATTAATTATAACACCGAAGACTACGACGCTTACATTAAGAAAATTAACAGCATGATCGACCAACACCCAAACAGCTACGGAGAAAACTTCACCAAACATAACGGAAAAATTTATAAAAATAATCCTACCCCAACAGGCAACCCGTGGTTACTGGTCATCCCAAAGGCCAAACAACTAGAACTCTTGGAACAGATGCATGATCATCCTACATCGGGCCACATGGGTATAAAAAGAACATACACACACACACACACAGCCGAATAAAAGATAAATATGTTTGGCCTTCAATGTTCAAAACAGTGGAGAAATATGTTTCCAGTTGCCCTGAATGCCAGTTTCGTAAGACCCCATCCCAACAACCATCGGGACAATTGCAACCGATACCACCAGCGTCTAGACCGTTCGAACGAATAGGAATAGACCTTTTGGGTAGATTTCCCAAGTCCATCAACGGAAATAGGTGGATCATTGTTTGCACAGACTATTACTCAAGGCATGTTGAAACAGCGGCGCTACCTCGAGGAACTGCCACAGAAATTGCCGATTTTTTCTTGAAAAGAATAGTACTAAGATGGCTAGAACAATGGCACGGCAAGATAAATCCAAACAAGTATACGACAAACATCGCAGAGAAGTTAACTTTTCACCAGACGACCTAGTACTGATTTGGACACCGATAAGAAAAGTTGGAAGAGCGGACAAACTACAAAAAAATTACATCGGACCATTCAAGATAATTAGGAAGACATCAGCAGTAAATTATGAAGTAAAAGAAGTCACGGGAAGAGGCAAGAAAATCGTACATGTGTCAAGAATGAAACTGTACCGGACCCCAGACTTGAGGACAAGTCTTTTTCAAGGGGGAGAGCAATGTTAAGAAGAGTTTGAAAGTACATCTTATTTTATCCATTATTGTAAATTTGCCTAACCTAATTTGCATTTTTGCTTTTGATTTTCTTTGTTCGCCTGTTTTACATGTTTTCTTATTTTTTTCACCATTATAAATACCATCTTAACAATCATTAGATTAGATTTTTCCTCGACTTGTCCAGTGGACGGTTTTAAAATAAACAAAATAAACATTTATTTCCCGCTGTCTCCATGTTTCCTCGCGGCACCCCAGAACATCATCGCAACAATATATAATCTACTATAGCACCTTAAATTGATACATCAAAATTACATCATGCTACAGATGTAAAATGTACATGATTGAAAAGGAATCTGTGACATGCAAATTCCATGTGATCTACATGAATTTGTAAATTACATTCAAGTTTTTTTGTGCAGTAAATTGATAGAGAGTAATCCTCTTAATACATTTTTCTTCTTTTTGTACACACATATATATTTAGAAACGAACTTTTTTAATATGTGAATATCATTTTTTTATTTGTATTTCTTCCTGGTGCAGCAATTTTAATGGCCAGTAGTGCATGTATATGATTGCATTAGAGTGCCATCTGTTATAAATATTTTGAGTTATTTTTACGCATATGTTTCTATTTTAAAATCGAAAAATTTCTTCCTCATTTACTGGGTTGAAAAAATGATTTAATTGGCTAAACCGATGGGACAGTTAATCACTGATGAGTCAGGGGCCTTCCAGTTATTTTAACGTTGCAGTAAGGACAGTAGAAAATTGTTTTATTTAAAAGAAAAACATATCCAACAAGAATAGTTAAAAATGTTATAATAGTTTATGTATATATAGCTAGTACAATATGAACATAGCTGAGAAGACTTTAGTCTGATGATTAATATTCAAATTACTTACCACAACGGTTTTTTAATATTTTATTTTCAAAACATTTTGCTCTTTTCAACCTGTAGCCAAAATGAATTGAAGATAAAGGAATAGGAAAGTGTAGCTACAGGTAGCGGAATGTCCATACCTAAAAGTTTCCAATAAAATGTATACCCTAGGATTTTATTGAATCAAAGCCGCCCCTGTACTGATGAGGGCCATAGCCTGAAACCTTAGTATACAGTTTGGAATTTTGTCTGAATTATCAGAAACTGTTGATGTGGCTAATTATTTATCACTGCTTTTGAGATTTTATACTGGGGTAAAAAAACACAATGAATCGTTTCAATCTATATTTAAAGGGAGAGGTGCCTCTTTTGATATATGAATATAATTCCGCAACACTTCATGTTCAATTCTAGCCTGAAAATCGGCCCCTGCCACTTCACTAGCTCAAACACCTTTTTGGCCAATTCAACTGTTTTCATAACTCCTCTTATAGGGTATTTTTAAATCAGACTCCCCTGTACTGATGAGAACAATAGCCTGAATACATGGTATTTTGTCTGAATTTGTCAAAACTCGTGTTGTGGTCTTTCCTTACGAGTTTTTACAGGTTGATGAACCTAAATATATTATTTCAAATAATTTTAAAGGGATAAGTGCCCCTTTTAATACGAATATATATATATAAGAATTAAATAAGACATATTCTGACCGCTACCATGAGCATTTTAGAAGACAGAGAGCAATCTAGAGGAATAAAAATAATAATCCAAATATTTGGCCAACCAATTTCTTAAAGAAATCAAGAAAACCAACCAAGAACGCATTCACCAAGGTGCAGGCTGAACCTCAAACATCAAAAATTGCTACCAAAAGTCTTCGTATCAAACCACAAATATATATGTATTTGTTGAGGAATGGCCTCAAATATGACTCCTGTACATATCATACAGGTATGGTATAGATTTGCATAGGTGTGTTGATAGAAATCTCACCACTATTCTTGCAAGAATAATAAATATATTTCCAATTCCCATTATGAACTTGATTATATATTAATTCTAGCCTGAAAATCGGCCCCTGCCATTTCACTAGCTCAAACACTTTTTTGGCCAATTCAACTGATTTCATAACGCCTCTTATAGGATATTTTCAAATCAGGCTACCCTGACTGATGAGGACCGTACCCTGAAACCAGGTTATACAGGCTTAATTTGTCAAAACTGTTCATATGAACGTGGTCAGGATATGCCTTTTTGTTTTCAATATTGTTGCGTTGTTGGTTGACAAAGAATAACTTCCTTGTATACAAAGGATCTTTAGGATTTTATTTAAGCCTTATAAATAAAATAATTACAGAAAATTCAAAATAAAACAACAATAAAGAAAACAGCGGTTACAAACTCACCAACTGCAGCGCGGCGAGGGAAAGCAGGAGCAGAACAGGAGACAGAAGTTCGTAGAACCTTCTAGAATTCTCCAGCAAGTACACTGGCGTCGGCGATAAGCAGCAGTTCGACCTCTTGAGACAGCAGCTTGCTTGGAGTACACCACGTAGCTTCATTCTTCTACTTCACTTCTTATCCCCCCCCCCCCCCCCGGCATGAGTTTCTCCTCCCTATATATCCCGGACTAGATCTTTCCAGAACGGTCACGGTTAGTCAGCCAATCAGAAAGCCGCCAGCACTAAGCCTTGCACAATCGCTTTAGAGTGGCCAATCAGTTGTCTTCCGCTTTCTCTACATTATTCTTAAGTTTTATAGAATACTAGCGGACGTTCCCGGCTTCGCCCGAGGTTTTACCCGAGTAAAGGTTTTTCTAACGAACATTTGTTAAAACAATTCTCTATAAACTTATAAAAAAAAGAAGATATATTTTGATAATTTGAAACTCGTAAATTTGAATCTCTCGATAAAGTGAACATTTTTTCCCGGTCCCTGTGTGCCGTGTCATCCTGAATTTTGTCTTTCATAATTTTCTACATTACAAAATCATCGTTTTATCTAGTGAACATATTTTCCCGGTCCCTTGAAAAATACTCGATAAGTTGAATAAAATCATGGTCGTGAATCTCTCGATAAAGTGATTATTTTTTTTCCCGGTCCCTGTGTGCCGTGTCATCCTGAATTTTGTCTTTCCTAATTTTCTACATTACAAAATCAGCGTTTTATCTAGTGAACATATTTTCCCGGTCCCTTGAAAAATACTCGATAAGTTAAATAAAATCATGGTCGTTTATGGAAGATGGACGTAGTTCCCGGAGGTCACCCGCCCCCCGCGCGCCAGGACCTCTTGCTGATTGGCCGGCGGCCGGACGGGGGGGGGGGGGGCTCTTGATCCCTCTGATTGGTCGGTGTGAACTTGGACTGTCCAACCAACTGGCCGGCGGCCGGACGGGGCAGGGGGGGGGGGGAGGGGCATATCTCCGTTGCAAGATGGCGCTGCGCGCGAGTTAAAGCTACAAATCTGCAAATAACTCTAAGGATATTCAAGATATTCAAGAAATTATTTTTCGTAAACCTTTCCGGGGATACGCCTAATAAGTTCCCAAATTTTCACGGCGATTGGATGTATGGTTTTTGAATCCATAGAGGACACACAGACAGACACACACACACACACACACACACAGACATTCAATTTTATATATATAGATTTTATCTCCATTCTGGAATGTGTTTTTTCTTTCTATGTAACAATATTAATATTTTTTCTTTCATACATTCATACGTTATTCAGTTGATTCTCTATTTAAGACCAATTCCGGGACCGAAATATTTCATTAAGGAATTTTCTTTTCGTAAAGATAGAGGCTGCCTGGCCGGCATTCATATTTAATTTTTGTTCGCTCCTGACGAGGACAAAAGATTTTTCTCGAAACGTCGAGACAATAAAAAGATTCACTGGCCGAAGAGAATTTTCTTTTGTCATGAATGAGGTATTTTATTATTTAATTTCTGAAAACACCTCAGATTAAAGCTTATTCTCTAGTTTGGGAAATGTATTTAAACACAGGCCATTTGAAAACAAATATTTTGGTCTTAAATATGATTAGTTAAAAATGGAAAATTAAATTCGGGACTTCATAGCTTACCCTTAAATCCTTTTAGGTATTTATTAATTATTTTTAGTTTCCCTCTTGTAAAGGTGGTACAGGCCATGATAATCATCGTGGGATGAAGTTGGCGACTGCTTTTACTGTAATAGAGCACCACATTTCTACAAATCATTAGATAATAAAAGGCATATATTGGCAAATAAATATTTTATTCAATCCAATATATGCATTTTTATTATCTGATGATTTACATATGATTGCTCTATTTTCAGAATGTCTACAAATATGAAAAGCAGTTCCACTTTTGCACTTACAAGTGTTCCAGAGTCCTGTTTGGTTACCTGCAGTCAATGGTGGGGTTGGACTTTTGAGAGAATCAGTATCATTAGAGGATTGTTTAATTAGAAAAAGTGCCCACACAATGCTGTTAGGTCTTAAATACAATAAGTTGCATTCCCATCTAATTTTCTTACTAGATTTGTATTTGATAAACTGACCATGAAAATCTCAATTTAAATATGATTTGGTTACCATTCCAGCAAGTCCTAATTTGAGAATGACAAAATTCTAGCTTTCATTGTATTTAGATTCTATTTGTGTTGGCAATTTCTACACTGCCTATTTAAAACCCCATATAAAAGATCCTTGTTTAAACTATTTAAAGAGAGGTTGTAGTATTCTGTGTTTTTAAATATATAATAGATCATCATCATAAACAATAATATACGATGTATAATGTAAACAACGTGTTGATGTAAAAATATAAATATAAAGTGTAATAAATAATTTGTAATAATAATTTCATCTGGTGAGTAATGTTTAATTAAATAATAACTATACAACAATAACTATACAACATAAATCCTTTCATCTAAAGGAAGGAGGGAATGTAGTATTCTGTGTTTTTAAATATATTAGATCATCATCATAAACAATAATATACGATGTATAATGTAAACAACGTGTTGATGTAAAAATATAAATATAAAGTGTAATAAATAATTTGTAATAATAATTTCATCTGGTGAGTAATGTTTAATTAAATAATAACTATACAACAATAACTATACAACATAAATTGGCGACGAGAATTTGAAAATATAACTGTAGCCCTAAAAAAACAAGTATGGCAGCCAACCTGACGCCACCGTTACCCATGAATATGAATGCTAGCAATTTATTTGCGGAATATAAGCAATGGATGGAATCCTATGCCATTTTTGAAATAGCATCTGGAATTTCAAAAAAATCGGATGAAATTAAGAGAGCAACTCTATTGCATTGTTTAGGGCCAAATGTACAGCGTATATTTTTCAACTTGCCAGATGAAAAGGAAAATTATGAACAAACTAAAATGGCTTTAGATAAATATTTCACACCTCATAAAAATGTGGTCACTGAGAGATTTAAATTTAGACAAAGAGTCCAGAAAGATGATGAATCGATCGACAACTACCTAATTTCTTTAAGAGAGCTTTCTAAATCTTATGAATTTGGGAATTTAGAAGCTGATATGATAAGAGACCAAATAATTGAAAAATGTAACAGCAAAAAACTTAAAGAAAAATTGTTGCAACAAGATAATTTGACACTGTCAAAAACCATTGATATTGCTAGAATGTTAGAAATTTCTAGAAAAGAAATTAGACTTCTTGAACCTCAAAATGATCAAACACTAAATAGAGTTCAAAATAAACCTAAAAAGCACTATAATGCTAATAATTTCAACAAAGGAAGATTCACTAATCAAGGTACCCCATCATTTTCAGGTGCCTCAAAGCCTAAATGTTATCGCTGTGGATTAGATACACATTCGGCACAAGAATGTGGTGCTAAAAAATGACTTGTTCATATTGCAATAAATTAGGACATCCTTTTAGAGCTTGCAGGAACCGCCCAAATCAAAATAATAATAGAAACCACAAAAGTTTCAATCAAACTAAAGTTAAGACCATACAAGAAGAAAATAAGACTGAAGTAGGTGAAAGTTCAGATGAATATACCTACTATACAGGTGCTGAAAATAAAGAAAAAGTGCAAATAGATGGTAGTGAAATAAATATGATAATTGATACAGGGAGTGATAGAACTTTCATAAGCTATAATAAGATGCTTGAATTATATGGCCATAAAATTATGCCAAAATTACATGACACCACCCGAACCTTTTTTGCCTATGGTCAAGATAGACCTCTTCCATGTTATGGTTATTTCAATGCTGTGATTTCTTGGAAAGAAAATTCAGTTTCAGAAGAAATTTATGTGATTGATAAAAATGTTGAATCTTTGTTGGGAGGCAAGGCTAGTTTTGAACTAGGTATAATTAAAAGGGTAAATCATGTAAATGAATCAATGTCTACTAATATAGAAACTCTTGTTCAAGAACATGAACATATTTTCCATGGACTTGGAACTATAAAAGGCTATATTCATAAAGTGACATTGAAAGACAACTATAGGCCCATTGCCCAGAGATGCCGTCGTATACCTTATGCAATGGTAGAAGCAGTAAATCAAGAGCTTGATAAGATGTTAGAGAATGGAATCATTGAAGAAGTGCATCAAGGTTCTGAATGGGTTTCTAACATAATGGTTGTTCCAAAAAGGGATAGTGAGGAAATTAGACTATGCATAGACCTTCAGGAAGGGAATAAAGCAATATTGAGAGAAAGACATCCAATTCCTACAATTGACAATATGTTACATGCCCTTAAAGGTGCTAAAGTATTTGCAAAGCTGGATGCAAAAAAAGGGTTTTGGCAGGTTGACTTAGACCCTCAATCAAGACCCCTTACAACTTTCATCACGCACCGTGGTTGTTACAGATTTTGTAAAGTTCCTTTTGGTCTACCAAGTGCTCCAGAGGCATATCAGAAAGGAATGGATTCAATTTTTCTTGATTTGAAAGGTGTAATTTGTTACTTTTACGATGTCGTTGTTTACGCCAAAGATAGACAAGAACTAGAAGAAAGGCTTAGAAAAGTCTTACAAAGATTTGATAAAGTAGGCATTAGGCTCAACAGGAATAAGTGCAAATTTGCCATGGAAGAATTGGATATTTTAGGTCACATTGTTATTAGTGAAGGTATTAAACCTGATAATAGGAAAATAGAAGCAGTGTTAAATTTTCCAATACCAAAAAAATATTAAGATGTTAAGGTCATTCTTAGGAACTTGTGGGTTTTTAAGAAAATTCATACCTAATTTTTCTAAATTGGCAGAACCTTTAAATAATTTGACTAGAAAAAATGTTATGTGGAATTGGGATTTGAAAACAAATAAAGCATTTCAGGATCTTAAAGAGTCACTAACAAAAGAGCCATGATTGGCATATTACAACTTGAACTCACCAACTGAATTAATCACAGATGCAAGCCCTATTGGTCTTGGAGCAGTATTAATACAAACACAACAAAATGGCATTAAAAGACCCATTGCATATGCCAGCAGATCCTTAACTGATACTGAAAAAATATATTCACAAATAGAAAAAGAGACATTGGGATGTGTATGGGCAATTGAACATTTTAACACCTATATTTGGGGAAGGAAATTTGTGTTAAAAACAGATCACAAACCTCTAATCTATATGCTGAATCCTAAAAATGCAGCTGTTTTGCCTCCAAGAATTCAAAGATTGAGTTGGAGATTACAACCATATATGACTTTGAAATTGAATTCATTCAAGGAAAGCAAAATATTGCAGATATATTTTCAAGACAACCTCTTTCTAACACAAGTGATGAAAAATGGCTGGAGGACTATGTTCATAAAGTCTTATCCATCACTTCTGAAGAGCTTCAAGCACTGTCTTTGAAAGAGATAAAAGTTTGTACAGAGCAAGATCCTTTGTTTCAAAAACTGAAAGATATGGTTCAAAAGGGAGTTTGGCCATATCCTTTGAATGAAGAATTCAAATGTTTTTATAAGTTTAAAGATGAACTCTCAATTTTTGATAATCTTATCTTAAAAGGAAGTAGAATTTTGCTACCTTCAAAACTAATAAAGAGAGTCTTGAGAATTGCACATGAAACACATCAAGGAATGACAAGAACCAAACAACTGTTAAGAGAAAAATATTTTTGGATAAACATGGACTTTGACATTGAAAATTTGATAAGAAACTGTCCAATTTGTGTAAGGAATCAACCATTGATAAATGATCAACCATTGCAAATAGTTCCGTTACCATCAAAACCTTGGATGAAACTTGGAATTGACATAGTTGGTCCAATTGGCCATCATTATGTTTTAACAGTGATCGACTACTATTCTTCATATCCTGAAGCAATGATAATAGAAGACATTTCCAGCAAGACAATTATTAAAAAATTGATGGAGATTTTTGCAAGACATGGTTATCCACATGAAGTTGTAACAGATAATGGCTTACAGTTTGTAAGTACATCAATGGAAAGATTTTTTAAAGAATGTGGAATCAGGCATATCAAAGCCTCACCCTATTACCCAAAAAGTAATGGGAAGATAGAAAGATTCCATAGATTTCTAAAGAAACAATTCAATTCAAGTTCTGAAGAAGGGAAAGATTGGAAAGAAGATTTATCCAGAATTTTAATGTCTTACCGAACTACTCCAAACAGATCTACAGGAAAGACTCCAGCATTCCTATTATTTTCAAGAGAAATCAAAACTAAATTAAGCTCACTTGTTAATGATGCAGAAGAAGATGAATCCAACATCAAAGAATTCAATATGTTCTACAAAGAAAAAATGAAAACATATAATGATATAATTCGGAAAGCTAGTCCTCATAATTTTGAAATTGGAAATTTAGTTTATGTGGCAAATCCAAATAATGGAAAACTTGATTCAAATTTCAGATCAGAACATCATGTCATTCTTGAAAACACTTCAATAAATTCTTTTAAATTAGTCAACACTAAAAATGGGAAAATAATTCATAGAAATGCTAAACATTTGAAACATGTTCCTACTCAAGAGACCAATCAAGGCATTTCTGACTTGATTCCAGAAGAGAGCCAGGAAAATCTTAGTTCAGATTCAACAAGAATTGAACACCTCAACTCTTCTGATGTACAAATACCAGATGATAATTCCTCAAACCAAGACAAGGACACTTCTTTAAACCGACCAAGTTCAAGTAGAAGAGGGTCTACATTTAACCCAGTTGTTTCAGCTAGACTTGATGCCGAGGCTCTTCACCAGTTGCCACCAGAGGTTTCTCCACCCTTGCCGACTACCAAGGAACCCGTGATCACCAGGAGTGGAAGAGTCGTCAAGCCATCATCAAGATATAAAGACATGATTCCTTTCATCTAAAGGAAGGAGGGAATGTAGTATTCTGTGTTTTTAAATATATTAGATCATCATCATAAACAATAATATACGATGTATAATGTAAACAACGTGTTGATGTAAAAATATAAATATAAAGTGTAATAAATAATTTGTAATAATAATTTCATCTGGTGAGTAATGTTTAATTAAATAATAACTATACAACAATAACTATACAACAGAGGTAAACAAAGTCTACATATCCCATTATATATTCATATAAGCTCCATAAACTTGCCAACATTGTTGTATTGTGCTGTAAAAAACAATATCATACGCAATATATATATATATATAAGCTCCATGATAAAATTCTTGTATTTTGAAGAAAAGGCATCCAGGGGACAAGCTCCCTTCATTCCTTTTTTATTAATTCAGTTTTCAGGCCATGGAGCCTTTCTACGAGGTATGCATGATAAGTAAGGTAGATGACGACACCTATCTCCCTGGTGGGCTAGAAGGAGATTCCTTTATATGATGCCAAACCTCGTTACCGGATGTCTCACCCTCTAGAAATCTTGCGAGTTAATGATTGATCAGAAAATATAGACAAAAATGAATTTTGAGCTGTTTCAAAGATTTATTTTTTAAACATTGGTCAGTTTCCCAAATTATTAACAAGCTGAACGAAGTTCATAGAGACTCATTCCCATCATTTAACACCATTTGTTACTCGATGAATAAATTTAAACAGCCGTAAAATAATACAAGAATTATTTATATATTTATTTATTAATTTCAACACACAAACGCGATATCCCAGCTAGGGATAATTGCGTCGATTTACATAAAATTTTTACAAAAAAAAGTAATCGAAATAAAAAAAGAAAAAAATATATATATTAGGAACCTGAACCTTTCAGGTTTGAAAGAAAATCATGAATATATTTACAAAAATAATTAAACTTATGATAATTCTCTCTGCTATTTACAAATTGATATAGATCTACAACATTATTTATTGTCTGTTGTCTAGCGGTGAAGAAGAGTGGACATTCCAGCAGTAGGTGTCTCGAGTCCTGGAATTCGTTGCCACAATGACAGCTAGAGTCTTCACTTGCGCCAATTTTTGATAAAAATCCCTTAAAATTTCCATGGTTCGTTATAAATTGTGAATTATAATAGTTTGGTCGAAAATATTTCGGAATTGCATAAGGAAAGAAACTTTGAAATGTTTGATTAGTATTCTTTTTCAGTAAATTAATCCTTGATATAATGAAATCTTTGAGTACACCTGGAATATACAAATCATAAAATTGTTTATCTTCTGTTGATAAATTATTCAACCCATATATATATATATATATATGTTATATAATTTTTAAAAAATTAATAGAAATATAATAGAGATAAATGCATGTAAATATTATTTTATTTTATTAATCTGTTTAAAATAACTCTGTTGTTCTTGGCCACTAGATGGCGCCACCTTAAATATAAATAGATTGTTTTGTTTTTTTTAGTGTTGGTTAGGTAAGTTAGATTTTATTTTATATAGGTATGTAAATGGTGATATAGAATTAATTGTTAAAATTCTATATTTACTTAATTTAAAATATATACTTTTGCTCAAAGAGTTCAAAATAAACTACTTGAGACTGATTTTCTCTTTTTTAATTAAATTCAAGACGACTGCACCTTCAATTTTAACAAATCATTTTTTGGATTTACATAATTATAGAACAGCTAGCCGACAGGATTTGCCTAGTAATTCTCTCTAAAATGCCTCCGAAAATAGAAAAGCCAGTTGAGCAACAATCTTTTACGAGTAATTTTGATTTACCCAAATATGATGGACAAAATTTTGATGTTACTTCATGGTTAAAATTCTTTAATAAAAAATGCCAGCAAAACCATGTTGATGAAGACTATAAACTAAAAAATATTTCGAAATACCTTGATGGCGAAGCTTTTAATTTTTATATAGAGACATTGCAAGATATAGATGATTGGAGAGAACTAGAACAAAAATTACTTTCATATTTTACAGTTAAGGACTCTAACCTATTTAGTAAATTTTTAAATTTGAAATATAATGATAAGGATGATCTTGATAATTACTTTAAAGAAAAATCTTCATTGGCAAAGAAGCTTAATTTGGATACACCACTTTTATTAGAAGCTCTTACAGAGGGGATGCCAAATTACCTGAAGAAATATTTAATTGCAGCAAGAGTTAAGGAAACCTCAGATTGGATTAGAATAGCTACTCAATTAAAATACTCTACCAATCAAGAAAAACAGCAACCATCCACAAGTAATAATGATAATAGGCAGAATTTTCAAAATAGATCATACTACCCAACAAGGTCAAGGTTTAACCCCAACTCTCCTCCAGGTCTACAACTCCAACCACCTCCAAGGTCATCTCCAAGATTAACCACAGCTCATCACCAGGAAGCATCCAGCAGGTCAACCAATTTACCACCCTACCCCTGCAAAATCTGCTCTTCCCATCAACTACCTAACCAATACCACTTCCACCGAGATTGCCCACTCAACAAACATGAGAAAGGACTGCCAACCAACAACCATTCAGAACCTCCAAACCCAGGTAGAACTTTACTATTATTTTCAGTACTCATAAATTATGTTTCACTACCTTGTGTACTTGATACCGCCTCATCTATCTCCATCATGCCCTCAAAATATTTAAATCGCATTCATTACAGAATATTAGATAATTCCCCAAATGTAAAAATAGGTCAAGTAGAAGGTTTTAGCTATCCCTTATGTAAAATATTGGTTAGACTTACTTTAGGAAAAATCACTAAATATCAGGAATTCTTTGTTTGCAATAGCTCAATAGAATACCTTATCCTAGGTTTGCCAACTTTCTATAATTTTTTCTTACAAATTGATTTTTCAAAAAGCCTACTTTTTCAAAATTATAAATTTTTATACTCTTTTAATCCTAAACTAATAATCATAATTCCTTTGTAACCACTCTATGTATTCCAGACCCATACTATGTTAAAAATTCATCTCTTTTAAATATTGACCCATTAAGTAATTTTAATTATTTTAGTATACCAAATACAAACGTTAAACATATAGATCATAATTCAAATCCCATTATTGATTCTAACTCGTATCATAGTATGCAAATTCCATGCCCTATTGTCAATTATAACTCATATTTAGACCTTAGTAACTTAGATATTAACCCAAATTTCTCAATTCAAACAATTTCAGATATTTTGCATAAATATAAGAATGTTTTCTCTAAGCACAATTTTGATATAGGATACATAAAGACTAACCCAATTTGCATATCTCTTTTAGATAATATTCCCATAGCACAAAAGCCATATAGGACATCTTTTTACAATAATGCTGAAATACAAAAACAAATAACTGAATTATTAAAATATGACATCATTAGACCTTCATCTAGCCCCTATAGTTCTCCAGCATTATTAGTGACAAAAAAATCTGATGCCCCAAATCACCCCACAAGACTCTGTATAGATTATAGGAAACTTAATCAAAAAACAGTTCCAGAACATACACCAATTCCACTTATAGAACAAATTATAGATAGGTTATCACAGTCAAAAATATACACTATTCTAGATATTAAAAATGCATACTGGCATATACCCATAGATGAAAAAGATAGACATAAAACTTCCTTTGTAACACAATTAGGATGTTATGAATGGAACAGACTTCCATATGGTCTAAAAAAGGCACCTTCACAATTTGAAAGGATTATGAAGTCAGTTTTCACTAAGCATAATATACAATATGCCCTAAATTATTTTGATGATATTATTATACACTCTAAAACTTATGAAGAACACATTAAGCATTTAGATGACATATTAGGTATATTCGAACAAGAGGATATAAAACTGAATCTCAATAAATGCAAATTTTTACAAAAAGAAATACAATTCTTAGGATACACTATTAACTCAGGAAAATATACACCAAATAACACAAATATTGAAGCAATTTTAAAATTAAATAGACCATATAATATTAAAACCTTACAGAGATTTTTAGGCACCATAAATATTTATAATAAATTTATTCCCCACTATGCGCAAATTAGGGCACCTTTGAATGAACTTTTGTTAAAAAATGCTCCTTGGCTATGGAGTGCAAAACATGAACAAGCCTTCCAAACACTTAAAAATTCACTCATATCACAGCCTGTACTATATATTTATGACCCATCAAAACCATGTCATTTGTTCACAGATGCATCAAATCTAGGAATATCAGGTGTCCTTAAACAACCTGATGAACAAGGCATTTTACACCCCATAGGTTATTTTTCTAGAAAGCTACACCCATATGAACAGAATTACACTGCCTCAGAAATTGAAACATTAGCAATAATAAATTCAGTACAAAGATTTCACACATACATCCACAACATTCATTTCACCTTACACACAGATCATTTACCTCTAAAATGGCTTAAAAATGTAAAAAACCCACAGGGAAGATTATTTAGATGGTCATTACTTCTCTCACAGTATGACTTTGATATAAAACATATAAAAGGGTTACACAATATAGAAGCAGATATGTTATCTCGATCACCAGTTTCACACTATTTAACAATAAATGAAATAAAAGAACACCAATTTACAGAGCATATTAATAGTAATAAAATTAAAATTCAAAATGGCATTTACATAGTTAGAAAAAAAGGTTTTAATAGGGCATATGTACCACAATCACTTAGGCAAAAATTATTACATAAAGTACATACAAATCATGGACACATTGGTACAACACAAATGACAAAAATATTATTTCCCTATTATTATTGGCCATATATGACAAAAGACATTGCTAATTTTACAAAACACTGTGAAACATGTCAATTTAATAAATCAAGAGACAATAGGATTATTTATGGACCTTTACAACAAATGCCAATAGCCACACACCCAAACCACATTTTTTCTCTTGATACAATGGGAGGATTGCAAAATTATGGGACTACAAAACACAGCATTCATATGATAGTAGACCATCATAGTAGATTCTTATGGACTTTTCCAACCAAATCTGTATCAACTGATTCTTATATTACCTGTTTAAAAAACTTATTCCAAATTAATAAACCTGAAATATTGATAACTGACAGAAATGCAGCTTTTCTTAGCAATAAATTTAAACATTTTTTAGAAAAAAACAATGTTAAGCATCTACTCACCAGTGCACATCATCCAGAAACAAATGCTAAGGTAGAAAGGTTAAATTCCACTATCATTAATAGATTAAGATGTGAATACAATAGTAGTTTAAAAATTCCTTGGACAAAATACATTCCTAAAATTACTGAAAGCTATAATACAACAATACATACAATAACAGGCTTTACTCCTAAATTCTTATACTATGGAATACAACCACAGTATATAGAACATACCACTGAAAAACATACACCAATAGAAGATGCAAGAAAATTATCAATTGAAAGAACTATAAAATCACATGAACATAGTAAGCAGCTCTATGACATTAAACATCCAGAACCCATTTTTAAAGTAGGAGATCAAGTATTGGTAAAAACTTTTATTTATCCAAACACAGGTAAATTAACCCAAAGGTATATAGGTCCATTTAAAATTTTAAAACAATTTTCCCCAGTAACATATGAAATAGATAAGCCTAATATACCTCAAAATAAAAAAACTGAAATTATACATTCTAATAAACTTAAATTATTTTATCCTGAAACAGACTTTTTACTTCAAGATAACACTAACATAGGAAATAACTCAATTTTAACCCAAAATTCCAACCAAAAATTAATAGATATTGATGACAACCCATGTTTTTTGCAGGAAGAACATATTTTAGATATGGACAATAAAGAACTAATTTCAACACCAGCACTATTACCTACAAAATTACATTTGATTTTTATCTAAATACTCTATTATTTTCATAATGTAAGTTTTACTATTTTTTGAACAATTAATTTCAATACATTGTGTGTAAATAGGCTATTTTCTTT
>CP092878.1:64772090-64872650 GCA_030710605.1 Cordylochernes scorpioides
ATTTTCCTACCATACATTTTGGTAGTGATGCTGGGTTGTTTAGGCAAGACAAACTGAAGACCGCCGAGTAGACCTTGGGTGCTATGGACTATATTTTTCCGTGATTGATTCCAGAATTCTACCACCGTGTTGAAGCTAAGACTTCCGCCAAGAAACGATGCCCCTATGAACGCTACAGCGACTAAGCTGCTCTACACGCCACAAAAAAAAAGGAGTTGAGGCTATAAGAAACCATTTTTAAGACGTTGAAGAATACCTTGACTAAAAATTTGCAAGCTGTGAATCACAGCTGCCATAGGGAAAGAGCTTTGTAACAGATTATATGAGATTATAATTTATCTATTACATCTATATAGAATAGTAATTGTGATATTTTGTTACTCACAGCAAAATTCTCTCCTTTCCTCTATTTCATTTTATGCAAATAAGATTGGAATTGTTTAATCAAACTAAATCACCTTGCCATCCTCATGTTTGTCTTCCCCATTTTTACGCGATATTATGCTAGAACTCGGGCTTATTTTTATGGATTTCACCCATTTTTGCATAATCATTTTTTAAATCACAAAAACTATTTATAAATCAAATTATTATTAGTAGTAGATTTTACTATTTAGTTTTTTTTTGCTTGTCCCTAGTACACTTGGCACAAACCATGATAATCATGGTGGGTAGAAGTAGGCGACTGCTTTTACTGTAAGTGCACCACATGGATACACATGTGAAAAGCAGTTCGACTTTGCACTTACAAATGTGCCAGAGCCCCTTTTGACTACTTGCACTCGCTGGTTAAGTTGTACTTTTGCAAGAATCGGGAGCCATTGGAACATTTTTTTTTTTTAAGCAGAAAAAAGTGCCCAAAGCGGGATTCGATCCCGGATCATAGCGGTCGAAAACCAACGGTTTAGACCATCTTTCCATAGACCCCACTAGTTAGTAATTATTGATTATTAGAGGCATGTTTCTCAATACCCAATAGAATCGAAATAAATCAAAGATATCTATCTGGGAATAAGTTTCTCTATTAGTTTTTATTAACTCAAGCCTTCTCGGACCTATCAGCCGGTCGACGGAAGCAACACAATAACCAAATAGGCATGTCAGCTTGAGTTAATGAATACTAATAAAGAAACCTATTCCCCCGATAGATCTTCGACTCAATTGAGAGCAAGGAATTATAATCTCTATTACCAATAATTATTGGTAGATTATAATCTTAATTCACTAAATGTGCACCTTCCTAAGTCCTTTAAGACGTTATTTATAGAACAACTATAAAAAGTTTATAATTATAATATAAGGTTGTCCCTAAAGTTCATAAACACTTGCCAAAATTTTGAAATACCAGTATTATTCGCTATAAAAATATTCGCCTTTGTGTATAATGTCTTTGTATTATGTATAGAGTAAATGTATTATGTATTCTCGCGCTGTAATAATATTATTCGCCAAGTAGAAGGAAACATTTTAAGAAAAAACGAACTTTTGGGACAACCATTATAGATTACATTATAGATAAATAAAATCAAAGATGATCGTTCAAATTTCACATCAAATTCTGGACATTATATTGCAAGCTATGGGTCATATCCTTGAGTAATACTCTGTTCTTAGGGAAAGAGAGGAAGTTAATTGGGAGAAGGAAGTGTATGGGGTGCAGTCCTCAGTGCTTCAAAGGTATCCTGGAAGTACTGGGCGTAGTTATAGAACGGGAATTTTGCTGCGAATATGGCCGGCATGGGAACCTCTGTGGATAGGTCCCCTGGAGTCCCCCATATGAAAGTGTTTTCTGAATCGATTTTTGGAACAAGGGGAGTGCATGCTTGCATGGAATGATTGGCACATAGGGTTCTTTCACTATTACATTTGCGCACAACCAACCTCCAGTCATTCCAGGATGGTACAAGGCTGAGGATTCCTATGCCCTGGTCAACCCAGATGCGATTTTCCAGGCGGTAGAGATGGACTCTGATGGCCAGCAAGTCTCGCTCCAGAACCACAGGGGGGATGTGGGGACCTTCACAGTGGATCTGGGCCATGGGGGGCGGAGGGGAATTTTGCCAACAATCATCTCCTCCCCATCTATGTTTCCATGATGGAAAGATTAAAATGGAAAAATACTTTTATCTGTGTGCATTTTATTAATGTAGTGTGTATCACTTTATGGTGGTATTTTTGGAATAATGGACACAATTTGGTCAAAAGGTTTCTTATTTAATCGAAGTTTCTACAAAAATAGTTTGTCTTCGTCAAGAATCAGATAAAATAAACGCGATGCAAAGTTTTAATCCATAGTTACTGTCTGATAAACCACTCAACATATATGTTTATATATCAAATAGAAAGATAACGGTGGGGGGGGGGGGGGGGGTTCCTTTTTGTATGGCCCCATCTCTTGCACATCCCAATTTTTAAATTTTTTAAAGAACATGGCTTTCTTTTAACCTTCATAATACAAAATATATAAGACCTGACTTCGCCCGCGCTCTGCTCCAGTGAATGTTAGTCAAAAGAACATTGTTACTACCATCAAATATGATGCTTAAATATTATAATTTTATGGTTGTAAAATCAGCGAATTAGTAAGTTTTTCTGAAATTTTTAAATAATGATGATCGAAACTGTAACAGATTTTTCCCTCTAAATATAACTATACCCTGTGAAAAATTTAATCAGATAAGTTAATTATTGTTGAACGTATATGAAAAACAAACATCTCATGTTTTTAAATGTTATTTGTTTTATATATAATGCTTAATATAAACACATAGTTTTTTCATTAAAGAAATGCTTTTTCAATAAATACATTAAAATATTGCTCTCAGCTACCACCATTAACTTATTTGATTTGTATGACTAAAAGTGGTGAATAAGCTTCTTATATAGGGATTAAATAGGTAAAAATTTATGAAACCAAGAACATTACTAGCCAGTTGCTAAACCTTAAAATCAAAATTAAATATGAATGCACTGCCTTTAAAAAAAAAACTTTTTAGTTCCATAATTTTAATAATGGTAACTTGAAGTTTTTATTTTTTCCTATTTAGTGCAGTTTTAATTAAAAGGTTTCCATTAAATAAATAAAAACATATTTTTACCATTTAAAAATGTTTCTTTTACTGAAATCCTATCCAGAAAATTATATGTGTTAACCATTCAACCACATAGACTACTTTTTCTACATTCTTGCAAGAGGAAAATGCTCTTAATTTAAGCTATTTGAAAAAGTATAGCTATTCAAGAGTATATTCGACACTCTTAAAAATGAATTCGACACTTTTTAAACTGAGTTCGTCGCCTTCAAAAATAAGATTGTTATGTGTAAAAATCAAAAGATTAATTAAATACACTTGACATTAAGTCCAAAACACTAATATAGGAGAAAATAACCACGAAGTAAATTAGAAACAGATTTTATAAGATAAATTGGTGTTCTTGTGTGGCCAGGAAGCAATTTTTGCGAATGCGAGCAAACCATCCTTTATAGTCTCCTGATGGTGGTGACTTGTCCCCTCGGACGCAGTAGCATGGACCGTCAATTTCTGATTTTGTTGCTCCATGGAAAGGGGGGGTGCCATTGCCCCGTTAGTCAGCCACATTTCAGAGTTCCCTGTAGGCCTTCACGGTTACCGTAGCGGCTCGGGGCTCACGACACCGTACTCCACCCTACAAGGCAGTCCCTTACTTGTGCTGCTTCTCCCGCCTGCCACGTAGAGGAGGGATTGGACTTTAGGGCAGGAATTCTACTGATGGCATCAGTGATAACCTCGCCTAACGTGATGTCACGTCGAGTAAACAGCGACCTTACCAATGTTTTAATTTTGCTAAATGAAAATTCAATTGGATTTACCATATATGAATATGGTGACCCTAAACACTATTCTGCTTCAGATGCCCGTGTTTCTGCGGATGTGTGCGCGCTCTTACATTATCCATATAGAAACATTAAATCTATATCGCGTGGCTACAATTTCATCAGGCTCACTTAGAAATTCAACGAAAATTGTGCTATTACAACCGCCCACACGTGTTTGAATTGAATTGTTTTAATAAAAAAAATTACATTTTTAAAAAAGTTAAAATAGTTTATCTTGTGCCTCTAAGCAATTATATTTATATGAGTGGAAAAAAGCGGTGGGGGACAATCATAATGAATTTCGAATTTAGCGATTTTTATGTGTTTACGCCTGGCAACATTGCTTTTGAAAACACACGTTTCCGGTAAACAAGCCATATTTTTTGCTTTTTTTCAAAATATAATTAATTAATATTTAATTTTTTTTATTATCATACTGCCCCTCAAGCCTATTGAACCACTTTGGGCGAATATCTCTTCTAAATTCTAACAATTTTTAAAGATATTACAATTTTAACATCCACAAGTTGGATTTCAAGATGGAGGCGGCACAATTCGGCCAGCCATCCAATAATAAACGGAGTCGGCAGGACAATGACGACTTCCTCCCATCGTCCAAGCACAATTTCACGTTCAACAGCTGTGCCAATCTATTCAATTTTGCCTGCAAACTCTGGAAGCCGTTATGCTGGACGCCAACCTGGATCCTTCATCGAAGAAGCAGCTGGCCATCAGAGGTGTATTCCTTTCGATGGCTCAAAAGACAGAGATGCTCCTGGAAGACGCCTTTAAAGGAGTGAGTCTAGGACGCCCCCCGCCTCTGGTATAGAAACCCCAAGCCCCGTCTTTTGCCTCCGCGGCTGCTGCAGATTCTATGCCTAAAAAACCAGCCACCACCAATGAGGCAGTTAAGTCCTCCTTTGGGAACCTGGCCCCAAACTTTGGATCTCACGTGGTGGTCAGATCCACAGATAACAAGGCCAACCCACGGGATATTCTCAGGGAAATCCAGAAGATACACCCAATGTTCGCGGCCTCCAAGGAAGTTGTGGTGTCAACAAAGTCGGTTGGCAAAGTTGTACTGCACACAAGCACCCAAGAGGTTGCCAAATCCCTGGCCTCAAAACTCTCAACACTCCCCTCAAACCTAACATGCCACGAACGCCCTACCATCCTAACTAGGTATTGCCTTTTCAGGGTAGGCAAAGAGGTATCAGATGAGGATATTTGCGAGGATCTCTCTTACAACCACGCCATCAAAACCCTCTATGGTCAACGCTCCATTAAGGTGGTCCACCGCTCAAGAAATAATAGCCAGGACGCAGCAACAGTCTTCGTGGAAGTGGACGACCTTGTGGCGGAAACCCTAGGCCAACACGGGCGCATTGCTATAGCCGGTCTGATGATAAGGTTTGAGCGGAGCCCCACCCTGCGGCAGTGTTTCCGCTGCTGCGGATTCGGGCATCGAGCTACCAACTGCACTGCAGCCACACCTACTTGCTACAAATGCGGCTCTCCAGAGCACCAAGGCAAGCAATGCACAGCCGAAGCGAGCAAGGTACGCTGCTGCCACTGCAGTAAAAGAGCTGGTGCTGCCATCAACCACTTGGCCACATCTTCCACGTGCCCATTTGTAAAGGCCAAAATATTGCAGTCCAGAAAACAATGTTAACCCTTAACTGGACGGGTTGGGTAGATTCTGCCCATGCATAAACTTAATATAGGAATAAAATATATTTTTCATTTACCTAGAGCTACCAGCCTTCGTGTATTAATTTTACAGTGATACAAACATTTTCCATCCATCGTTTATAAATTTCAGTTTTGGGAGGGGGATTAAATTTGCATGTTGGGGCGCATTCCGCCCAACCCCTCCAGAAGCGTGAGAATTTTTCGTGTCAGTGTTAGCTCATGGCTCATACTTGAGTCGCTATCTTCCGCTATTTTTAGCTTCCTTTTATAAAATAACACTTCTTTCTTTGGAGAAGTATAATTATAAATCAAGTCAACAGAGAGAATTATCCCTGCCAAACCAAAATATATATAAGTTTTTGAGATTAGTCGACCACACTTTGGAAGAAATATATCAGCAGACAATTGATTCACTTCAGTAGAATTAGTTGAGAAGTTGAAAGAACATGGCCTTACATATTTAGGAACGATGAGAAAGAACAAACATTAGATTCACCACAATTTCAACCGCACCCTAATAGAGAATCAGGAACATCTATTTTTGGTTTCTCTGGAACAACCACTTTAGTCTCCTAAGTTCCCAAAAAAAAAATCGGTAATCAGATTGATAAAAAGGGTAAAAAATAAATGAGTAATTTTATTGTTGATCTTGGGAGAGCATTGACTGATGAACACCTGGCCACACGTAATCTGAATTCTCTCCCACTGGAATTACAGACGACAATTCAAGAATGATGGTTCAAGTAAACCAAGTGAATCTATAATGCCACAACAATCTGATACTCCAAAAAGATGCTACAAATGTCCATCAAAAAACGCAGTAAAAATAAAAGCCCTTTACTCTGTATGTCAACTAAACGTTTAGAAAAAAAGAATTTCCTAAAAATGTGTGAAAACTGTAAATAGATTATATTTAGAATTTTTAAAAGTCAAAATCTGTATATTAACTATATATTAATTAAATATTTTTTTGAATATTGATTTCAATCATTATTTAGCGCTCATTTCATAAAGTTAGATAAGTGGGTTGAATCTACCCAACCTGTCCAGTTACGTAAGAAAAATCCACCCGTCCAGTTAAGGTTAAGACCTTTAAGGATCTTGCAGGCCAACGCCCACAAATCTCCTTCTGCCATCTTAGAGCTTTTAATTTGGCAGAGGCAACTAGAGCCGACCTGGTGCTTCTACAGGAACTTCCTGCCCACTTCAACTGGCCCTCGTCTGGTTTTCAAACCTTCAACACTCCTGGTTCATATATACCTTCAGGTATAGTAGCACGCTCTAATCTCCAAGTGCTGCCCATCGATTCTTCAGACCCAGCTATCACATCTATTGCCATCTGGCTGAGGCACAGTCCTATCTCAGTCATCTCAGCATACTGGCATGGACAAAGAGATGTGACGACTTTCTCCCTCACATTGAATCCATCAACAACAGGTTCCCATTTCCGATGATCATAGACATGGATGCCAATGCTCACTCCCCGTGCTGGGGTATCAACGCCAGACTTGACTCACGTGGAGAAAATCTTGAGGACTTTGCCCGCCTTAACGACCTCCACGTCTTAGGCCCACCAGTGCAGTTTACGTGGTCTACTGGTCACCTCTCTTCCTCTATTGATGTCACACTGGCGTCAAGTTCCCTAGCAGCCCATGCTACCAAGCATCTGGTGGGTGAGTTGGCATTCACAGACCACATTCCCATTCTCTGTTTTCGCTGACATGGTGACAAATGAACCTAGCCACACATGGGTTGAATCCTCGTGCAAACGGGCCACACTCACATCCTATCTTGAATCTTCGCTGCATCACGTCGCTTCCCTCCTCCAAGACGCGTCCACTCCTGAAGAGATTGACAATGTAGTGTTGCTCCTCACATCCATTCTCCAAGGTGCCTGTGACGCCTCCATATGGAGACGGTCCAACAGTCCCAGACCTTCAAACCCTGGTGGACTCCTGAACTTAGTGGCCTGAGAAAACTAGTCCTTTCCCTCCGTAGCTGCTCGCAGAGCACACAGAGTCCAATCCGGATTTTCTTCCGTGGCCTCTATCGAGCATGCCACAATCGACTCAAAGCAGCGATACGAAAAGCCAAGAGTAAATGTTGGCTAAACCTCTGCAACGAAGTTTCAGCCACTGCTTGGAGCGCCATACACCGCTTCATAGCTCAGGGCCGTAAACCCAACAGGGGTCCTCCTCTCCTCCAGCATAATGATGGCTCCCCTTCACTCCAGAGGAGACAAGCTGCACCGTCCTGGAGCATTTCCTTCCACCAGACAATCGACCACATCCACCTAAAAATGATCTTCCACCCTACTCCGATGAACCAGACTTTCAGCCTTGGGAAATCTCCAGAGCCATCTACCGTTGTGGCAGCAGGAAGACCCCAGGTCCGGATGGGCTTGACTCTCTATGCCTAGTCCTTGGTGGACCCCCACTACATTCATTACTGGCCACATTATTTTCCAAGTGCCTCAAAATTGGCCACTTCCCTCGTCCCTGGAAAGCTGGACGCCTCATCCTTATCCCTAAACCTTCTAGCTCAGCCCCAAACAAGCTAGATAGGTATAGACCCATTACACTTTTGAACAACTTGGCAAAGGTGTTTGAAAGATGTATTCTGGCCAGACTCCAATGGCTGGCAGATCAACACGGCTGATTTTCTGACAACCAATTCGGATTTGTCCATGGGCGTTCAGCAGAAGATGCACTGGCCAAAATCACAGAGTTCGTCGACAGCAGGCAGTCACACTGGAGGAAGACTCTGGCAATAAGCCTGGACATCAGCAAGGCTTTCGATACCATTTGGAGACCGGCCATTGTCCAAAGCCTTGATCGCCTAATCTGCCCAGACTCACTGGTTTGCCTCGTGCAAAGTTTCCTCGAGGACCGGGAACTCACGTATTCCGCATGGTCATCCATTGCCTCAACCTTCTCCCAGCGGGGAACACCCCAAGGCTCTGCGTTGAGTCCCTTCCTCTGGAATGTGGTCGCTCGTGAACTATTCCTGCTTTTTAAAATCAGGGAAAGTTCGCTAGTGGTTTTTGCCGACGACTTCACCCTCCTAATCCAGGTCCGTGGTCGTTTGCCTGTCGTGGCTATAAACGAGTTTCTGGATAGGATGACTGCTTGGTGTGTTGACAATGGTCTCCAGCTCAACCCCAGGAAGACACAGGCCTACATCTTCCAGTGGAGGAGAGTTCGCCCCAACCCGGATCTTGGGTTAAAGATTCTCGGACAACCTATTACCATAAGCCAGAATATCACCATATTGGGGGTTGAATTCGATCAAACTCGTAAATTCGTCTCCCATCTTAAGAAAATTGTACTACGGACCCGCTCTGCATAATTCCCCGTCTCTCTAATGCCATCCAAGGAAAATTTGATCTGTCTTTTGTGGCTGGAAACCGCATTTTCAAAGCTGTGGTGGTACCGGCCTTCCTCTATGGGGTCTCTGCTTGGGGCAGTCGCGCTTCCTCAAGAGAAGGCATTCGTCAGCTCCGGAGTCTGCAGTACCTCTTCGCGTGCCGCACGTTACGAGGTGGTTCCTGCACTCCCACTATCTCAGCCATTTCTCTAACTGGTAGCTCTCCGCTTGATATCATAATCAAAGCGCGAATGACCTATCTCAAGGCGGCTAAGGAGGGCCAGTTCGAGTTTCGGCCTGGTCCAGCTGCTCTCCCTTACCCACCCTTTTGACGCACAATTACTTTCAGTCTAGAATATGACAAAGTCACTTCCCCTATTATACATACTGATGGATCAAAATCCGAGGCAGGAGTTGGTGCCGCAATTATCCTTCCCTCTCAAGACCAACCAACACTCCTCAGACTACATCCGGATTGCTCTGCTTTCCAAGCCGAACTGCTTGCCATTCTTTGGGCAACTCGCCTCGCGGAAAGTATGCCAGCCAACCCAGGAGTCACTATAGCGTCTGACTGCAGATCTGCACTGGCCGCTATATGTACTCCTGGTCCAGCTCAAACGGCTCTAATTGAGGAGATAATTCTAGCGCTAGACCAAGCACCTCAGGTCAGCCTCTGTTGGGTAAAGGGCCACAGTGGAGTTGCAGGCAATGAACTGGCTGACCAGGCAGTAAAGATTGCAGCAATCTCTAACCTGGAACATTCCTACTCCATCCTTCCCCAAAGATTTGCCCGCAACCGTGCCCACTCATCTGCTATGGAAGCTTGAACCTTAGTCTACACCCAGGATTACCATAACAGAAAACTAAAAAGATTTTCGACCTCCCCAATCCGCCTTAGGTCATTCCTGTCCAAAATACGTCTTGGGATGGCCACCACTACCATCCTTACCGGTCACGGCCACGTTCTGGCAGATCTAGCGCTCTGGCATAGAGATCTAGATCAACATGTCCTCACTGCCGGGAAGAGTCACAGACTGTGGGCCACCTCCTCTTCTCCTGTCCAGCTTTTATGCTACACAGACTACAGACAGCCCTACTGCTTGGAGTACAAGACTTCAGCCCGACAGACCTGCCCCTACTTCCTGACTCCCTGCCGGCCTGGAACTACCTGGTTACCTGGTTCACCTCAGCAATTAACAGGATTGCATCATCCAGGAAGTAAAGGTCACTGCCCAGGACCCCCATAAAACTAAAGTCCAAAGACCTTCTTCTTCCTGGAAGATTGCAGTCATGGCGACAATGGAGGTACTAAGCCAATCACAGTTAAGCATGACCAACTAATAGCGAAGGGCAAAGGTACCTCCTCCAGTCATCACTCTGTCCCTTTCGCAAAGTCCATGTTCTATCCCATCCAGGTGTGCTCGTTATTTCCCCTGTGGAAACCCACCATTCGACCAAGACTGCGCCATCAATCATCAATTCAACATAATCCGACATAGGATTCACCACAATTCACCAATCCCACAGTAAGTCGACAGGAGTCAACAGGATCTTACACAGGTAAACAACAGGATCCGACAGAGAGTCGACAGGATTTCAATCGATTCTCACATATATACTCTTCCAGGAATAATAAAGCCAAGCTACAGACAGCCCAGAGAGAGACGGGAGGGTCACTTAGAATACCAGCGACATTCCAAGGGGCGACCCCTGGGGTCTGTCAGTTAACACCTCAGGACTTATAGGACAGTTGGGGATTGTGTGCGACACGAACGGCCGCCCGGCTGTGCCGGCCCCGTCTCTCTCTCTGGTTGCCTGGGTTCCTCATCCAAATTGTGGTGTGTTTTTTTCCCTTCCCATTTTATTATATTGCCACTTAAATATATATATTGAATGAATATAAATATAATCGTGATGATATTGAAATCAGATTACTGAATTATACCAGATGAATTATTTCATTTATTTTTCCAAGGAGGTTTCAAATAAGAACCTGAATATTCGGTTTTCTAACTCGCTTCGGGTTTTGAACAATAGCTGAAAAAATCAATTCGCAACTCCCAAAAGTTTCCGACTTGACAACTTCGTGGCATACATAAGTGGCCGCTCCGACCACCCAGAAGTCTGAAAATTTGTACACTTGCATCGCTATTTGGACTGAGGGAGTCATCAAAATTTCTAGGTTGTCTGAGAAGGCATATTAAAATTAAATTTCAGATTTTGAAAGGCAATTTAAAAATTTGTTTTTACCAGCCACCCTGAAAACCTAGAGGTCTGAAATTTGTTAACTTGCATTGTCATCGAGTTCTAATTCGATTTCTATGAGCTCTGGAACTAAATTTAGAATCGAATACAAGATTTGTGAATAGACATGGAAACAAGTTAAAAATAAAAAATTTGATACCTTATTATATTAATCATCCAATTTTTCTTTAACTTTCTTCGTTCTTCCCAAAAAAAATCGAATTATCTAAAATTTTTATTAAAAACGGAAATTGTATTTAAAGTAAATTCTAGGGACCAAGATAAATATTCGAATTAAAGACATTTTCGAATTGAATACATTCAAATTATCCAAGTTCTACTGTAATATATACTTATATATATTTGTAAAATATACAGTTAAACCTGTCTGTAGTGCCCCCTCTAAATAGCGCCTTCCTATAGCGCATGATATCAAACATTAAAATGTAAATATTTCACATTAAAAGTGACCTGTCTATAGCACCCCTTCTCTATAGCACCCTATTTTGGTGAGTCCCAAGAGGGGGCGCTATAGACAGGTTTAACTGTATATTAAAAATAGATATAATATTAATGTGTTAATATATATATGTAGTGATGAGTTTATCCTGTCGACTGACTGTGTAGTGTAGTATGATTGGTTGTCTCCTGATTGTCGTGGTAAGCAGGTTGGCTATATGCAGTTGTGGTGGCCACAATAGTCAGAGTGGTTTCAGGCGTCAGAGGGATGTCACCTCAGAGAGAGAGACCGGCGCCAGTCGAGGAGGGTCTGATCTATTTCAGAGCTAGAGGGAAACTGTCTCTAATGCTACTATGTTCAGGCTGGACTGTAAGACAGTGGGAGACCGTTCTCCAGTCTGGGCGCCGCTTGGGCGGACTCTCAAACTTTATTACTCCATTTTATGTTACATGATAGCCAAACTAGCGAGTTAGATTGTGTCTACATTTTTGGCTGGTACAACAGTTTATGCCCAGTGATAATAAAAAATCAGCGTATGGTGTTTGTAGATGAAAGCATAAGGTAATTATAATGGGAGAAAAAAATTGTGTACAAATTGGTTTGATATGATGGTTATAACTAGTAAAATATGGGGTCATGAAATAAATATATTGGGTATGCTTTGCTAAATTACAATAATGAATAATAATAAATAATTTTATTTATAAATTATAATTAACTAGCGGACGTACCCGGCTTCGCCCGGGTTTTACCCGAGTGAAGGTTTGTCTAACGAATCTCTCGATAAAGTGAACATTTTTTCCCGGTCCCTTGAAAAATACTCGATAAGTTGAATAAAATCAACATTAATTGGTTCCCTCGGTAATTGGAAGTTAAAGGAATAGTATCTTGCCTTGGAATTGTATCATTATTCTTGTCTCAAATAAATTGTCGTGTCATCCTGAATTTTGTCTTTCCTAATTACAAAATCATCGTATCATCATGATAATATTTAGAGCAGATTGTTGAATTATAACAGATGAATTAGAATATTTATCTTGATTACTTTTAGGCGAAAAGTTATTTCAAAAATTTTATTTGCTAGAAACCTTCCCAGTACTATACTAAATAACTTCCCAAAGTTTCATGGCGTTCCAATGAGTGGTTTGGTCAGGCATAAAGGACAAACAAACAGACACACATACATTCATTTTTATATATATAGATAATAATGGCAAGCCTAATGTGTAAAAATAAATCAAAAAGGATAAAATAAAAGATATAAAGATAAACATTTGGGTGATTAAATACAGCATTGAATGTTGCATTAATATTAGAAGGTGCATTGACTTATGGGGTGAGCTAATTGGAAAGTCTAGTAAGGTAGAAATATAATAGATTGCTTCTGATACTGCGATGACATCATTTGATTGTAGGCATTAGTTCATCTACAGTATGCTGAAGGTATTATCTATGGGTTGTCCTATTAGATGGATTTGGAAATGGGTGGGAGAAAAACTTTGTTTGAAAAAAGGTGAGAGAGATTGAGTTAAATACATAAAATGAATAAATAAGATTAATAATGATTGATATTTCTTGGAGAGCTGTTCTTTGTAAAAAGTGATAAAAGAAAAGTTAGGATCAGGCAAATTTTAGCCACGTTTTAAAAGTTAAAAGAGAAAACGAAAAATAGCGTGGTGAGTTTCTTTTTATTAAAATTACAAGCTTTCAAGCAAAATGCTTTTCTTCAGGTATTCCAAGAAAAAATATATGCGGAGAGGTAAATACACCCACATAAGTAAGATTTGAAAATTAAAGCAGAATTGCCACGAACAAGCACGTATCAACACACCTAGAGAGCGAGCGAGAAATTCAGTTTAAAATAAGTTTAAAATAAATAAAATATATACATAATTCGGGAAAACACTTGAGGTTGAACTTCCTTATGCGGGGTCCATGCTATTACAAAAAGCTATGTACTGCGGGGGTAGTTCTATTTTTCTATTGAGGCTTGGAATTTTATTGGAAAACAAAGCCTCCAGGACCAGTCGTTGATATTTTCCACTTATGTTACTGTAAATACATTGGGTGTCTGTGAAATCAAATGAATGCTGTGTTTCTGCCATGTGCTGATAAATCTGGGAACGGCTGTCTTTGTTCATGATGTTTCTATTGTGTTCTTTAGTCCTGATTTCTATGGTTCTGCCGGTTTCACCAACATAATGTAGTTCGCAATTTGAGCATTTAATTTTGTACACTGCGTTAGAGGCGGATAGTGGGTTCTGCTTTATAGAACTTTTTGTGATGGGATGCCGGAGTTTGAGTTCGACGGAAGGTGAATTACTAAAATGCGTGCGAACACTGTATTTTCTCAAGAAACGGGCAATATCAACGTTGGTTTCGGAATACGGGAGAACGCAAGTCGATTTGTAAACGTTTGGGATTGTATATGTACGTTGTTGGTACGTATGGCGCCGGATAAAATCTATGGGATAACCGAAAGACGAAAGGTTACGATAAATGTTATTTCTCTCGACCATCCTAAAGATTTCTAGAGAACAATGAGTAGAGATCCTTTTTGTTAGTGTTTTGATAGTTGTGATCTTATGAGATGCAGGTGCATGAGAACCATAATGAATATACGTGGGGTTAAATTCTGGTTTGTAGTATACCGTGGTTTCTATGATGCTGCCGGTATTGATGACCAGCACATCCAGAAAAGGGATGACACCATTTTTGTCCTGGTTTTGGGTGAACTTTAGGCATTCGTGATATGTGTTGAGGGCATCTGTGATGAGGGAGTTATTAGCTTTGGGATACATGCAAAATATGTCATCGACATATCTTATCCATAATTTAATTCCTAGGTCAACACGGTTCGTGATCCAGGAGTCAAGACCAGACATTACGAGTTCAGCTGCTATGTTTGATAAAGGGCTACCCATGGGGGAACCTCTCTTCTGTAGGTAGTAATGACCGTCAAATTCAAGGGTGTTCATATTCAAGCATATTTGGAATAGGTCTGTGATGGTGCAACTGTGAGTATGGGGGAGATCGGAAGAAGCCAGGAGTTTTCTGAGTTCTTTGATGATGAGGTCGTGGGGGAGACATAAAAAGAGGGATTTTACATCATACGTGCAGATGGAGTAGTTTTCTGAGTTATATATTTCTTTTAATTTGTGGATAAAGTCGCTTGAGTCTTGAATAGAATGGGAATTATATGTCTTGATCAACGGTTTTAAGACATCTGAAAGGTATCTAGCCAGGTGTGCTGCAGGGGAAAGATGATATGCAACAATTGGTCTAAGAGGGATGTCCGGTTTGTGTACCTTTGGGAGGCCATAAATATAAGGAGTGTTGGAGAGATTTGAAGTATAACTTTGAAATTGTGCGGAGGTGATTTGGTTGGTTCTTTTCAGGCGACTTAGTGATGACTTGTAGGCCTTTTGGATGTTGCTGACTTGGGCAGGTGAAGCACCCTCGAAAGTATCCAAATCGCCTAGGATGTCCTGCATTTTGCTCTTATATGCTTCCAATTTGAGAATCACGACCTGTGAACCTTTATCTGATCTGGTGACCACTATGTCTTTCTGATCTCTGAGGGATTTCAAGGCTTTGACTTCATTCTTAGAGGAATTGTGGTTAGGGTTTGAGTGGCCGGAGGCGTATAGTTTGTTGGTGATTGTGGTGCGGATATGGTATTTGTCAAAATTACTTTGGTTCTGTAGAGAAGATTCAACACAGCTGATGATGTGTAAGGGGTCTTGCTTAGTGGGTAGCCTATATTTGAGTCCTTTGGTTAAGAGGGAAATGTGATCTTCCGATAGGTTGATATTGGCAAGGTTTAGTATAACATCTTTCTGGATGTTATGGCAGGAGTTGTAAGAGGGAAATTGGTATTTCTGTGTCCAGAATTCAAATTTCTTTCGATGTCGGTTTTCGATAAACTGATCGAGCTGGTGAACGCGGGCGGTAATGTCGGAGATTAAGGACGTAAGTTCTTCAAATGGAAGTCTGGTGGCTAGAAGTGAGAGTAGTCCTTTTACTGTTTTTTGGAGGAATCTGTTTCTGGATATAGAACCTCGGATTCTTGAGTATAATAATCTCTTTTGAGTTGTTCATATGACAGTAGCCGAATAGGGATTTTTGACGGGATCTTTCAGCCTTAGTGACGGATTACATTTTAGTAATTCACCTTCCGTCGAACTCAAACTCCGGCATCCCATCACAAAAAGTTCTATAAAGCAGGACCCACTATCCGCCTCTAACGCAGTGTACAAAATTAAATGCTCAAATTGCGAACTACATTATGTTGGTGAAACCGGCAGAACCATAGAAATCAGGACTAAAGAACACAATAGAAACATCATGAACAAAGACAGCCGTTCCCAGATTTATCAGCACATGGCAGAAACACAGCATTCATTTGATTTCACAGACACCCAATGTATTTACAGTAACATAAGTGGAAAATATCAACGACAGATCCTGGAGGCTTTGGTTTCCAATAAAATTCCAAGCCTCAATAGAAAAATAGAACTACCCCCGCAGTACATAGCTTTTTGTAATAGCATGGACCCCGCATAAGGAAGTTTAACCTCAAGTGTTTTCCCGAATTATGTATATATTTTATTTATTTTAAACTTATTTTAAACTGAATTTCTCGATCGCTCTCTAGGTGTGTTGATACGCTTGTTCGTGGCAATTCTGCTTTAATTTTCAAATCTTACTTAGGTGGGTGTATTTACCTCTCCGCATATATTTTTTCTTGGAATACCTGAAGAAAAGCATTTTGCTTGAAAGCTTGTAATTTTAATAAAAAGAAACTCACCACGCTATTTTTCGTTTTCTCTTTTAATGATTGATATATGAATAAATAGATATAAATAGATACAATAATTGATAAATATACATATATATTTAAATATATATACAAGGTCTTCATTGGTGGCGCCCACCGCGAGAAAGACTCCATCACCGATGGACTGCGAGAGTTCTTTCCCACAGAGTGGGCAGGTCGAGGTGTTGCCTGGCATTACCCAACTCAAGACCGAGATGGTACTTGTAGATGGTAGCCTTCGCCACACTTGTTAGCTTCACTGCCTCGGGATGGAGGCCGACGCCGAAGAGCCAGGCCTGCAGATCCAGGGTCAAGTCGCAGGAAGCGAACACCTCCTGGAGCAGGGGGCGCACGGCTCGGCAACTCCAATATCTGTGGGTCAGCGACCAGTCGCTGAACCCACAGGCGGCACAGTTGGCACGTCTCGAGGCAGGATGGTCACGATGGGGTAGGGCGTGGAGGGCTAGCCGTAGGGCGACATCTGCATCGTGCCCCGAGAAGCAGTTTCGACGCAGGTCGGCCCAGGGGATGGAGCGGGGCACATCCACGGTGAGGGTCCACCGGGCAGCCAGCTCTGCAGTAGGATGGGCCTGGAGCCGTGCCGAGTCTAATGCCCGGCGCGCCCTCTGGCTGGGTAGGCGGTTGATGGGGGTCGCCGATCCCCGCAGGACGATGGTCTCCGCCTCGTACTCCGCATGATAGCCGGAGCTGGCGTTTTCCCGCAGGAGACGTTGGCAGAAGGCCCCCAGGTGCTGCGCATCTAGAAGCGCGGCCCGCGTTGAGAGCGCAAGTGCAGGGGCGCCATCGAAGAAGTCCCTGACAGTCGCCTGTAGCCAGCACTCGGGAGCCAGTAGGTCTGGCGGCCGCAGGAACCTGTTGTCACCTCGAAGACGCAGGGACCTCAGGCTGGCGGGATGAAGAACCCGGTGGTCAAGCTCGAGGACGCTGGACGCGGCCTCCCACATGCTCAGCAGTCTCCTCCTCCTAGGCGAGAGCCAGACGTCAGGAGCCGGCGGTGTCAGCCACGCTCGGCTGCGGACCAGCCAAGAGTAGCCGTTGGCTGCGCCGCGAAAAGAGGCCTGGACCCCTTCAGGCAGGCGAGCCGAAGCTGGCTCGCGATGTCAAGCAGGCCGACGCCACCATCGGAGACTGGACGAGCCAGAGAGAGAGAGAGAGAGAATCGTTCTGTCGCTATAAAAAAAAGATTTATTTAATCCTATGAGCAGTGAAGGTGAGGTGATTAAAAAAATGAAAATAAAAGGTGAATATCCCAAATGTGAGAATAATAATAAGAGAAAAATGGGCGTTGATGCTTGAACTGACTGTAAATAAAAAAATTAACTAGCTGCTCAAGTTCAACTGTAGGGAAGGTTACAGAGAAGAAGCGTGCTTTGTTTAGATAGAATCAAGATAAAAAAATCGAAGTTTTAGCGATAGTAACGATCTCTCTGGGCAGGTATGGTAGTGATGTAGTGAGAGGTTGAAGGGTAGGGGTGTCGATGCAGTTTCGAAATTTGAAAATCTTAAAATTAAATTTGTTAATTGTTGAAATAATGTGCAAAATTAAAAATAATAAGTGAGACAACATTGTATAAACATGTGAAAACTAATGTTAAAATATTAAAATAAAAGGGATCAACATGATTGTTACTATGAAATAAAAACAGAAGTTAAGACGTGAATATATAAAATTCAAGATATATTTAAAATAAATGATTGATAAATATGTAAAATATTCAAGTATTTCAAATAATTGATATTCAGTATCATTATAAAAGCAAAAGAGCAAAATAATATAATATAAATGTAACTCAGATTTAACTGACAAATCGCTGGAACGATTCACCACTGATGAGCCAGGTCCTCTCATTAGTCTTATCATTGCAGCAAGGGCAGTAAAATTTATTTTATTTACAAGATTTATAGCATCATAAATATTTCAAATTTCCAATAACAGAAGGCGCGATCTAAAACACCTATTTTATATTTAGATAAAATCCCACAATTATTATTAGGATAAATTTTGCCTGGCCAGTATTCAAATGTATATATTTGAGAGAACATTTCCGCCAGATGAAAATATTTATTCTGTGAAGTTTTAGTGAATATCATTCATCCTCTCCAGTAAGAAACAAATAAAACATTAAGAAGGATTGTAATATTTAGGTGTCTTTATTTGAATTAGAGGAATGGTAAAAAATAAATTTCAAAAAGTTGAAATCGAGACGATAAAAATTAATATGTAGTTAAATCTCCAAAATTGTAAAATATATCAAATTTAGAGCTAAAGTTTACAATGAAAAATTTAAATGCTGTTTAAATTTCTTCAATTATTGTAAATAGTTTATTAACAAAATATATCTATATTGCTTTATATCTAGAATGCTTTCTCTTGTTGACTTGAAAAACCATTTCAAAATTCGTTCAATAATTTTTAATGAAGTTGGTGCAATTTTTCACTGAAAAATGACCTATGAGAGTATTTAAATAATAACATTTTTAAAGAAAGAAAAGGCAACCCTGTTTATTTACCTCGATTTGATCCTATTTTATTTTTACCAGAATACTATATTTTTGTTTTCTCTCTAGGCACTCATTTTATTAATTAAAACATAAAAACATAAAAATTTAAACATCAGTGGTATTTAGAATTTATATTTTAATATCAGAATGTCTTTGAAAGTATTACGCGTGAGTGCTTTAATATTAAAGTATTTTTAACAACCATATACAAAAATACCTTTCATGGGCATTTTAAAATTAAGGAGGATATAGTTTAATAAATACAGAGTAAAATTTGTATATATACATATTATAAATAGAAAAGAGATTTTCTGCTTGATTTTTGATTATTTTGTGGATCATACTATGTCAATGCAGTCGTGGTTAACATCTTGAAATAAAAATAATAATGGTTTTGATCAGAGGTTGCTTTAATTGAGCCAAGGAATGTATAAAATACATAATTTGGTAAAAGTACTGCCTGGCTTAAGGCGTAAGAATAAAAAAAAAATGAAAAGCTTATTTACATAATGTACAAAAGTTTTGAGCCGGCCATTGGGGTATTGAATTCTTGAATTCCGGGCTAATTGGCCTTTATGGTAAGGTCTTCTAGCCCCAGTAAAATTTGGGATAAAACAACGTGAATATTCTTGCCATCGCCTGCTCAAGTCTCAGTGGAGACTTTTCCGGGCACACTGTATCTAAAATGTCAAGGCAGCAGACGCAATGTCAGGTGGCCAGGGATATGGGATAAAACAACAACAAGTTTTTATAGGGGAAGAGTGACCTCTGGCGGTCGATTTAAACAGAGTATTTGAATCTAATAATATAATTTTAAAATAAAATAATCTATATATATAAAATTGAATGTCTGTGTGTGTGTCCTCTATGGATTCAAAAACCATACATCCAATCGCCGTGAAAATTTGGGATATTATTAGGCATATCCCCGGAAAGGTTTACGAAAAATAATTTCTTGAATATCTTAAATATCCTTAGAGTTATTTGCAGATTTGTAGCTTTAACTCGCAAGCGGGGGGTGGGTGACCTCCGGGAACTACGTCCATCTTCCATAAACGACCATGATTTTATTCAACTTATCGAGTATTTTTCAAGGGACCGGGAAAATATGTAGATAAAACGATGATTTTGTAATGTAGAAAATTAGGAAAGATTAAATTCAGGATGACACGGCACACAGGGACCGGGAAAAAAATAATCACTTTATCGAGAGATTCACGACCATGATTTTATTCAACTTATCGAGTATTTTTCAAGGGACCGGGAAAATATGTTCACTAGATAAAACGATGATTTTGTAATGTAGAAAATTATGAAAGACAAAATTCAGGATGACACGGCACACAGGGACCGGGGAAAAATGTTCACTTTATCGAGAGATTCAAATTTACGAGTTTCAAATTATCAAAATATATCTTTTTTTTATATAAGTTTATAGAGAATTGTTTTAACAAATGTTCGTTAGACAAACCTTTACTCGGGTAAAACCTCGGGCGAAGCCGGGTACGTCCGCTAGTATTTTTATATAACATACATATAAAATTTACTCTAAATGCCTAAAACCTACGCTTTCAGCCATAAAAAGGTCTTTAATAGTTGCATTTAAAAATATAAATGTATGAACGCCCAACACCATATTTACCCCCATAAAAACAATCATTTGACTATGCCTTTATTAGGTTGATAAGGAGATTCTTTAGGACACCCTTTTTTGTTGATATCTAAAATCCATTACAGCAGCAGCTGAATCAAACCCAAACATATACCTGCCTAACCTCAACTTACCAGAACCTAACCTAAATACAATATTTAAAACTGTATTTTTGTAAGGAAAAAAGAAACATCAACAGAGCAATGGCTTTTAGCCAGTTCACATAACAATGGGGCCTGTCTCCTGTAGAGTAACGTTCTACCCCTTTACTGACTTTGTTTACTACACAGGAGCTCATCAGAAACTGACTTTTTATGTGGGTTGGGGGTGTAAGCTGCCATCTGAATATTGAGAAGGCTAATAAAGCTATATTCTACCAAGTAATTCAATTTTTTAAAAAACATATTTCATGATAAGCACACTATAGATTATAAACACAAGGCAATAAGACCAAATACAAATAAATAAATAGTGTGTGACGTTTCAGTAACAACTCAGGTTTAGGTGACACACTATAATGCTGAATAGATTCAGTACTTTTGTCTGAAGATGGTAACAACGCTGTTATCGAAACATCACACACTATAATGCTAAATAGATTCAGCACTTTTGTCTGAAGATGGTAACAACGCTGTTACCGAAACATCACACACTATAATGTTAAATAGATTCAGCACTTTTGTCTGAAGATGGTAACAACGCTGTTACCGAAAAATCACACACTATAGTGCCAAATAGATTCAGCACTTTTGTCTGAAGATGGTAACAACGCTGTTACCGAAACATCACACACTATAATGTTAAATAGATTCAGCACTTTTGTCTGAAGATGGTAACAGTGATTTTATCGAAATGTCACACACTATAGTGCTAAATAGATTCAGCACTTTTGTCTGAAGATGGTAACAACGCTGTTACCGAAACATCACACACTATAGTGCCAAATAGATTCAGCACTTTTGTCTGAAGATGGTAACAACGCTGTAACCGAAATGTCACACACTATAGTGCTAAATAGATTCAGCACTTTTGTCTGAAAATGGTAACAACGCTGTTACCGAAACATCACACACTATAATGTTAAATAGATTCAGCACTTTTGTCTGAAGATGGTAACAACGCTGTTACCGAAAAATCACACACTATAGTGCCAAATAGATTCAGCACTTTTGTCTGAAGATGGTAACAACGCTGTTACCGAAACATCACACACTATAATGTTAAATAGATTCAGCACTTTTGTCTGAAGATGGTAACAACGCTGTAACCGAAATGTCACACACTATAGTGCTAAATAGATTCAGCACTTATGTCTAAAGATGGTAACAATGCTGTTACCGAAATGTCACACACTATTCATTTGGATTTGGTCTTATTACCTTGTGTTAAAAACATATATCACTTTGGCAAATTTATTTTTTTGGGGAAAACTTAAGATTCAAAAAAGAAAAAAAAAATCATACAGATTCTTTATTCTCCCTCAAAGAAAATATCCCAAATCAGAGTGTATACACCAAGCAGTCTAAATCACCTACTCTCACATTAAGAAACTGACAAATACTGACTTTTTAATTATTTTTATTTAGAGATTTCAAATTGAAACACTGCCACTGATTGGCAGCAGTGTGTGATGTAAACAAACATGATTGGGAGGGGGTCGGTGGAAGGGTGGTCCAAACTGTTGGTTTTCAGCTGCTACGATCCGGGATCAAATCCCGCATTGGGCACTTTTTTTCTGATTCAAAAAAATGCTCCAATGGCCCCTTGATTCTTGCAAAAGTCCAACCCCACCAGTGAGTGCAAGTAACCAAATGGTGCTCTGGCACATTTTGTCAGTGCAAAAGCCGAACTGCTTTTCACATGTGTAGACATGTGGTGCACTTACAGTAAAAGCAGTCACCAACTTCAACCCACCATGATTATCATGGCCTGTAGCACATGTACTTGGGATAATAAAAAAAAACATGATTGGGTTGAATTTTTATGTTATGTTTAATTTTGTATTTGGCCAAATCTCTCCAGATTTTGCAAAATTTTTGTTCTCTTGCCATTTTAATATTACCACCGATATAAATTTTCATTCAAAAATTATTTCTTTTTTATATATTGCTCTCCCTAAAGGGATAACACTTTGGCATAGGTTGAACATTACTTTCTGATCCCCCCCCCGCTCTCTATGTTTATGTTTACATGTTCCAGCTGATGATTTTGTGTTTAGGTTAAGTTCAAAATACAGTAGAACTGTAAAGGACACCTAATTGCAGAGCCAAAGTATCCTTTAGGGAGAGGTGTCCTCTTACTGAAGAGTTACTAAATTGTAAAAATGGTAATTTTGCAAATGAAAACTGTCCTTTGTGGAGAGGTGTCCACTAGCGGGGTGTCCTCTCATGGAGGTTCTACTATAGTAGAATTTTTTCAGTTAACAATGAGAGGGGGGGTTAGATTCTATCTATCTGCTGTTATGAATTAAGTGATGGTTTGGTAGTTCTGCCTGCAACATTTCCTTTAACAGGAATCCTTGGCTGTGAAATGTTGAGAGAAAATCTCATTCCACAGAGTTATAATGCTCACAGAGCCCACACACAGGACTCGGCTACATATCATATATGGAAGTTGGAAGTAATATGATAGTGCATGATCAATATTTGTAACAAATAAATTTACTGGCAATGTGTTTCTTTTCAATAATATCACCAAATATTTTCTCTACAGACCTTACTGCAATGATATAAGATATTGAATGAGAGGGCTTAGCTCATCAGTAATGAACCCTTTCAGCAGTTTCGCTAAATATTCAATGATATTATTATCATTATAATAAATTATTATCATTATTATAATAAAGCAATTTTTAAAAAATATTATTTTAGTGAGTTAGATGATTAGCTAATCATCTAACCTTAATTCAACACTTCCTTTAATTCAACCGAAAGCTCTGATCCCTTGGGGTGTTGAATTAAAGAGGTTCGACTATATATATATATATACACTTCGTTCTCTTTTTATGCGTTTTTTTTTTATGCGGTTTTGGAGTTATGCGGTGCAAGAAAAAAAAATTTATTCGAATATCGAAAATATTTTGGTGATTTACTTTTTATAGTAAATTATCAGTGAACACATATTTATCACTGATGATACTCTGTGCAGTTGCCTTTTGACTGTTTGTAATATCTACCACATGTAAACATATGTCTTATAATTAATATGCTATATCTGATGTTGGCCTAAAAGAAATAAAGTATTTCTTTTTAAACTTCCAAGTACTTCTTGCTTATTAACGTCAACAAATACAAGGACGTTACACTACCGAAAACCGGAAGATAAATTTACTCAAGTGAATTGTAAGTTTTTTTGAATAATTTTAGTGCGTAATTGTACATTAAGTTTTTTCTATAATTTTTAGTCCTCTTAAAGAAAATGTGTGACAATAATAAAAAACAAAAAAGAAGTGCAATTTCGCTAGAAACCAAAATTATAATTCTCGATTGCTTGGCGAAAGGAGAAAGATCAACAGCAATAGGTAAACGTTATAATTTAGGCGAATCTACTATAAGAGCAATAAAAAAAAATGAAGCGGCAATAAGAAGATCAGTCAGATCTGGTACAAATTTGAGTTCTAAAATTTCATCATATTCAAGAGGCACTTTAATAGAAAAAACAGAAAAGGCTCTCGTAATTTGGATTGAAGATTTAACTCAAAAAGAATTCCGTTAGATGGACATTTAATCAAGATGAAAGCCCTTAAATTTTACAAGGAGTTAAAAGAATCAGAGCCATCTACATCTTCACGTGAAAGTAATCCACAATTCTCTGCCAGCACAGGGTGGTTAACTGGTTTTATAAAAAGACATTCTTTTCATAATCTAAAAATAAAAGGTGAGGTGGCTTCTGCAGATGAAGAAGCTGCTAGAAAATATCCTGAAAAGTTGGCTAAAATTATTAAAGATGGAGGATATTGTGCCCATCAAATCTTCAATGCTGATGAAACAGGATTGTTTTGGAAAAAAATGCCAACCCGTACTTACATTGCAAAGTCCGAAAAAAATGCCAGTGGTTTTAAAGCTGCTAAAGATCGAGTTACTTTATTGCTGTGCAGCAATGCATCTGGCGATCGAATGTTAAAACCGCTGCTTGTAAATCGATCTTTAAAACCACGTGCATTAAAAGGAAAAGACTTAAATACACTGCCCGTACATTGGATGGCAAACAAGAAGGCCTGGGTAACAACGGCTATTTTCACTGAATGGTTCAATAAATGCTTCGTACCCGAAGTAGAAAATTATATGAAAGAGATGGGTCTCGAATTTAAGATCTTATTAATTCTTGACAATGCACCAGGTCATCCAAACTTAGAACATCCAAATATAAAGGTAGTTTTTTTCCCTCCAAACACAACGAGCCTAATTCAACCATTAGATCAGGGAATTATTTCAACATTTAAAAAATATTATGTAAAATTCACTTTCCAATTCATTTTCGATAAACTGGAATCCGATACAATAACAGTTACTGAAGTTTGGAAACAATTTAATATCTTGAACTGTGTAGATCATGTTGCGTTAGCAATTGCCGAGATAAAATCACAAACTTTAAATGCATGTTGGAAAGCTGCTTGGCCTGAATGCGTATCAAAGAAAAATGAATCAAATAGAACAACAATAGTAACATCAGATATTATTTCAATTGCTAAGGAAATAGGTGGGGAAGGTTTTGATGATTTTGGCGAGCATGATATAGAAGAATTGCTTGTGGACGAAGCCCTAAATGATGATGATATTTTGGAAAGTATGGTAGATACTACTAAAGATTTCGAAACAGTAGATAGCGAACTGGAAGATGTTACTCCACTGGACAAAAAATTACTTCGGGAAGGCCTTCAACTTTCCGGTAAATTGGAAAATTTTTTTATTCAAAATGATAATGATGTAGAACGCGCCTTAAAATTCCAACGTGATCTGAAATTTTGTATGTCTGGCTACAGAGAACTCTACAAAGAACTAGTCAAGCCATCACAGCGTTTGATTACTGACTACCTTGTCAAAGAAAAAAAAATCACTGAAGTTCCTAAAGAAGCATTACCATGTAGATCTGATGACGTAATTTTATCTTCAAGTGATGAAAGTGATCTTGCACCAATCCTCAAACGGGTTCGCACATTATCAGACAGCGAATAATGATGAAAACATTCTTAATATGATTTTAAATAAAGTTTTGTTTATGTTTTTTTTTTTTACATATTAAGTTTTGTTTTTGTTATTAACACACATATGTGCCATTTATTAAAATATGATGAGAAAAAAATTAAATCTTATTATTTATACATCTTTTTTTATGCGATTTCTAGTGCATTTTAAAACATTATTTAGGTTTTATGCGATTTTTTTAATAAATGGAACGTATCCATCATTTTACATATAAATGTATGTCTTTTTTTGTGCGATTTTTTTATGCGGATTCCCCTGGAACGCATCTACCGCATAAAAAAAGAACCAAGTGTATATTATAAAAATAAATAGTTGTATAGTTTTATAGTTAAGTATTCTATTAAAATTATCTTCATTATCTACTTGATATGATTTATCATTCTTATCAGTTTGCTCCTTAAGTTTTAAATGTAGAATCACTGTTATATTTTTATTATATAGTTTTTACACTATATATATATATATATATATATATAGTGTAGAAACTATATAACAAAAAAAAAATAAAAATAAAAATAAAAAAAAAAAATAAAAAAATAAAAAAAAAAATTAAAAAAAAAAAAAATAAATAAAAAATAAAAAAAAAAAAGGATAAAATATAAAATCATAAAAAAATATATATATATATACTAACAATCTTATCTACCTTCTTTATAAAACTCTTTTTTTTTTTTTTTCCTTATTATTAGTTTGATTAAAAGTGCATGGTTCTGTCTTTCTCTCTTTTTTCTAACTATTATATATATTATCTCTTCGATTATTCTATATATAGGATTAGAGTATGTCTGAATGACGTGTAAAAGCCGATGTAATAGACGTTACTTTGTTAATTTTTTTTATTGTTATTAATTATAAATATATAATTAACTTGAGGATGTAATAGAAGTAAAGGATTTTTTTTTTTTCTCTCTCTATCTACAAATTAATAACATTTTACAAATTTTATAATTTGTATTTAAATGATCATAATAGTGAAGATAATTTTAATACAAAACTGGACTATAAAATTAAATAACTATTTATTATTATATATATATATATATATATATATATATTAAAAATGGCATATCCTGACCAGGAGCACTTGTGCTTTACAGAAGGCAGAGCGCCATCTGGTGGAACAGAAATCAACTAAACATTGATTTAGCCTGTTCCCTGATATTTGGCCAACCCAATTTCTTGATAAATCAAGAAAAGCCATCCACGAACGCGTTTCGCGCTTTTGGCGCTCGTCAGCATGGAGTAGGCTGAACCACTGCGACCAAAAAATATTTTTTGGTCCCAGTAGCTTCCTGAAAAACCAAGAAATGGGTATTTAAGGCCAAACTTGCGTAAATACGCTTAGCACATGAAAAAACGAAAGAAAAAAAAAAAGATAAAAAGATCAGGTGTTGAAATCAATATTAAAAATGGCATATCCCGACCAGGAGCACTTGTGCTTTACAGAAGGCAGAGCGCCATCTGGTGGAACAGAAATCAACTAAACATTGATTTAGCCTGTTCCCTGATATTTGGCCAACCCAATTTCTTGATAAATCAAGAAAAGCCATCCACGAACGCGTTTCGCGCTTTTGGCGCTCGTCAGCGTGGAGTAGGCTGAACCACTGCGACCAAAAAATATTTTTTGGTCCCAGTAGCTTCCTGAAAAACCAAGAAATGGGTATTTAAGGCCAAACTTGTGTAAATACGCTTAGCACATGAAAAAACGAAAGAAAAAAAATAAAAGATAAAAAGATCAGGTGTTGAAATCAATATTAAAAATGGCATATCCCGACCAGGAGCACTTGTAAGACCACTGTATAAGACCACACACAGTTCATGACACTGTTGTAAATAGTTCCCCTTTCTCAATTAATATTTTGTTACTTTTAACTAATTAATCAATTGATTAATCCTAATTCAAATTATACGTGTATAAATTGTATCAATTATCCCACAACTGTTGTATGTCTGTAAATAAGTTTATAATAGACAGTATAACTTGGATAATTCGAACGTCTTTAATTCGAAAACGTCTTAGTTCCAATATTTATCTTGGTCCCTAGAATTTCCTATAAATAGAATTTACGTTTTTAATTAAATTTTTTTTTGGTCCCTTGGGCTTTGAATTATCCAAGTTTGACTGTATTTTGATAAATTTAGGGTTCCCAAACCAAAAGCAAAGACACACATTAAAGTTGTAGTGTTTTTTTGCTTATGACACGCTTCCATGTCTGTCCACAAATATTGGAATCAATTTTTAATATACTTCCAGAGCACATGAAGTCTGAAATTTTGTGCACTTATCAACTTGAACATTGTCAACCTTCAAGTAGAACTCATGGTCATTCTTTGTTATTAAATCTTTCAAAATTTTCCTACATGAAAACATCCGAATCGTTGTCAAACTACCAATTGGCTCTTTCTGCCATATGCAGTCCTCACCCTCCAAAAACCCAGCTAAACCTGATTGCTGGAAAAATTTTCTAGAAATAACTCTTTTCAACGCTATTTAATTAACGCTATTGACTTTGGCCACGATTGTAAATAAAAAGACTTAAGTCTGACCTACTTAAGTGTGATTCTTTCATAGATTGACCTGAGGTCACTGCTGCAGGTCTGCCAGAGGGTGCTGTGGAGGCCAATGTCCAGCGCTGCTACCGCCACCTCCACCACCATCAAAGAAGCTCCGACCAACAATTTCCACGAGCCAGATTATCTGAAGGTGAGGCCCTCTCCATATTGATAAAATACCTGATTTTGAGTTTTCATAAAAATGGTTACTTCACTGAGGATACAAGATTTCCTGATGAGTTACAATGATATTGATATAATTGACATTTTTTCAGACCAGTGTCTAATGGCATCCAACATTAGGAAGTTTGGTTGTAGGACTAGTGTTTCCGCGATATATTCTATCCTTGCCTCCTCCCCCCCCCCCCCCCCCTATGTCTATTTCCCATCTTTCCCTCTGATGTATCAATCATTTCCTGCAAGTTATTATTATTATTTTTTTATTCTTCTAATGGGATCTCTCTAAATGTCTAATGTTGCAATGAAAGTGATTTTTCTGGCAAAATTATTGAAGATCATGCTTCTTTAGAATAAGTGTGTATCTGGCTAGTTGATTTAGGAACTGTAAACGGTGTATTTTTTTCTGAGCTGTCATATTTGATGAAGACCATAAAAAAAAAAAAAAAAAACTGGTCATTCAGGCATCCTGAAAAATCATGAAACAGGTAGTTAAGGCCAGAAGTGCGTGAGAAGGCGAAACAATGTGAAAAATAGTACAAATGTGAAATTGTACTGGGATAAGGTGGATAAATTAAGAAAAAGACACACACACTTCTGGCCTCAGCTACCCGTATCAGGATTCCTGAATCACCAGTTTTTTGGTTATTGAGGTATAGCTTGTACCACCCTGACGAGAGTCAACAGCCTGAAACGCATACGTCATTAGATTATTTTAAATAATCAAGAAAGGGTATTTGGCCAATTCTGGAATAATTAAAAATTAACGAATAGTTTATATTTATTCTAACATATGGCACAAGCCATCAGCAACTTATAGTTGCAAGATCAGGAGATGCCATTTTCTTAATTTATCCACCTGATCCATTACAATTTCACTTTTTTACTATCTTTTCACAGTAATTACTTTTGTCGCCAAGAGAACTAGGAATTATCTAAGGACAAGATTCATTAAATTCTCATTATTAATTTTAATTTGTTTCATATAATTATTATCAGATGAAAAAAATTAAACCAAATCCCTATATATATAAAAGTCAGTGTATGTATGTATGTGTGTTTGTTCCTATGTCGGCTATACACGTCCACAATACGTAACTAATCTGACTGAAATTTTAACAGTATATAGAGTTAACTATTGAAAAACTTTTAGCGAAAATTTCAGGTCTCTATCCCGAATATTCTTCGAGTTATTTGCAAATTTCGTTGCAAATTTGCCCTTTCGCTCGCAAGCAGCGCCTTTAGCGATGAAGTGGGTGGTAATATCAGCTGACCTAATAGACATGTAAAACGTGTTTTAACAGGACATAGAGAAAAATCTGGAAGAGATATTTATCTGATTTTTAGCCAAGAAAAATTTAAATTGGCAGGTTCTGGGCAAAAATAGTTGTTTTTTAGTCAGAAAATGATGATGACAATATTGCTGTATCAGGTTTGATTATCAGATACAAAATTATATCGGGAAAAATTCCAAAAAGCTGAGACCACGGGTGAAGCCTGTTCATTTTTAATATGCAGGAACAAAATTTTAACAGAAAAACATTCATTCGAGCAGAAGACACAAAGCCAGATCATCTCTCTATAAAAATATCACTTCTTGGAGCGGGACGTTTCACAAGAGTGACATCCACGACACCAATTCATAGTTGTTACGAATAGTATTTGAATAAAAACATTTAATCTGGTAAAACCCGGGTGTTGCCCGGGTCATTCGGCTAGTCTATATATAAAAATCCTAACATTATTATATTATGTTTACCCAACTGTATACTGGCCACTGCCTATATATTATTTACTTTAAGGAAATTATAAGCATGATTTAGCAATAATTTCCATTATTCAATCATCTTCAAAAGTTATTGAAATTGGGTCAAATTATTATTCATAATTATTCCTAAAAAAAAGTAGTATTTTATATGTTGTATGTTGTATATAGAAATAACAAGCCTATCTGTAACTACAAAATGGCACCAATAAAATGGATACCCTCCCAATATTTTTTCATCGAAGTAAGGACAGTAGAAGTTAGATTTATTTGTGAAAAGAAACATTCGTGTCTTAATGTCTTCATTTTGTAATAAAATAGATACCCGGGAGAGAAAGGGTCAGTCAGCCGGGAAAGATAGTATAACAGGTCGTTGACATTGCCCAAGCAACAAGAGAGGATATAAACATATTGGCTGTGTCAGTCCTTGATTGGACGCAGACTTCCACCCACTCTGACGTCACCATCAGCATATAAGCTGTGTTGTTCTGAGCCCAGAAGAAGGCAGAAGAGAGTAGTCATGTAGTTAGGTCTCCATGATTGACCAGAGCAGTCCCAGGACTTCCCCTTAGTTATTTCCTGAGGTGCCATGTTCCTATGCGTGTGGATTTCTTTGGTCTTCAGGCTAGTGCCCTTTCACTTCCGGCCCATGACTGCAAGTTGGATGAGGAGTCTGCGACTTCGGCTCTTAATTTTCAACATAGATATCTAGATGAGGATCCATTGAATAACAATTATTTTGTTTTGTGTGGGCCCAGATACTTAAAAAAAAATACCTAAAACCAATAATATATTTTCATATAATTCAAAGAAGGATAAAGAAATAATAACTACAGTGTAACCTCTTTATTTCTATAAATCAACCCCCACTTTTATATTCAGCCAATTTTTCATATCTCAACCATTTCCTTTCAAATCACCTACTTTTATTCAAACTACTTTATACTAAATAGAATTCAATACTTACTATAATCCAACTGTTTTTCTCATCCCATTTACTTCAATTAAACATCTCCTTAAGTGTTCACAATTAAATTTCCTAGAAAATTGTCCATTAGCAGAGTAATTGTTTTTTTTGCTCATCCCTAGTACACGTGGTACAGGCCATGATAATCATGATGGGTAGAAGTTGGTGACTGCCTTTATTGTAAGTGCACCACATGGCTACACATGTGAAAAGCAGTTTGACTTTGCACTTACAAATATGCCAGAGCCCCATTTGGTTACTTGCACTCGCTGGTGGGGTTGGACTTTTGCAAGAATCGGGGGCCATTGGAGCATTTTTTTTTTTAATTAGAAAAAAGTGCCCAATGAGAGATTTCATCACGGATCGTAGTTGTCGAAAACCAATTGTTTAGACCTTCCTTCCACCGATCCCTTGCAGATAAATTGTTGTGATGAAGTAAGAATCACTTTAAACAACTATAATTCAATGCCAAAATTAATTCAGCAGAAAATTCTAATAACCTGGGTTGTCGAATTAAATAAGTTGGACTTTTAATTTTATATCGATTTTCCAGAAGGAAATAAGGATGAAAATGTAGAATTTTATTTTCAATATCAAACTCTGCATGATTACAAATATCACCATTTTAGTATCTAATTTCATTATTATATACACTTTATGTTTATTCTCTAATCATATTTCAATGCCTTCTCTTTAATTTATAAAATGAATAAAATAAGTTTTACATTACCCCATATAAGTAGATAGGTCTTTCCCACACCTAAATTGTACATAAGTCCTTTTTATTTCATCACCTCAAGAAAAAGGTCGGTGGAAGGATGGTCTAAACCGTTGGTTTTGGACTGCTACAACCCGGGATCTATTCCCGAATTGGGCACTATTTTCTTATTTAAAAACAAAATGCTCCAATGGCCCCCCATTCTTGCAAAAGCCCAACTCCACCAGCGAGTGCAAGTTACTAAACAAGGCTCTGGCACATTTGTAAGTGCAAAAGTTGAACTGCTTTTCATATTGTGTACACATGTGGTGCACTTGCAGTAAAAGAAGTCACCAACTTCTACCCACCATGATTATCATGGCCTGTACCATGTGTACTAGGGATAATAAAAAATTAAAAGGTGCTTCCTGTTGAAGGACACCTAATTGAAGAACCAAAATGTCCTTTAGGGAGAGGTGTCCTCTTACCGGAGAGTTGCTAAGTATTAAACATGTTAATTTTGGTGATTAAAAACTGTCCTTTGGAGAAAGGTGTTCTCTAGCATGAATGTCCTCTCATGGAGGTTCTACTGTAATATTTGACTGCTTTAAAATTTTAGACAAAGAAATTTACTGGCAATGCGTTTCTTTTAAATATAATCAAATATTATCTCTACAGACCTGTAGAGATGTCTGTAGAGATAATATTTGATTATATTTAAAAGAAACGCATTGCCAGTAAATTTCTTTGTGTAAAATTTTAACGATAGATGGCAATAAAATTTAATTTGACTGCTTTGTTACCATCTTCAGACAAAAGATACTGAACATATAATTCACCTATTTGTATTTGATCATGTTATCTTGTGATTCTATGGATCTTTATTCCAAATTGTTTACAAAGAAATGTATCCTTGTGAATGTGCATCTATGGGTTCATTGATTACAGTTGGTGTTTATTTTACAAATCTTGGTGTTTTATACATGCTTCCATTAGCCCTGTTGGTTAGATCGGGTCTAAAGCTTAGTTAGGTGCAATCCCCCCTTCTTTTTGATGTCTTTGATGAACTTGTTTCTCAACTAAATCTTAGAATTTATTATCTCTCGGGGGGGTTGGTGGAAGGCTGGTTAAACTGTTTGGTTTTCGACCACTACGACCCAGGTTCGATTCCCGCATTGGACACTTTTTTCTGATAAAAAAAAAAAAATGCTCCAATGGTCCCCAATTCTTGCAAAAGTCCAACCCCACCAGCGAGTGCAAGTAACCAAATGGGGCTCTGGCACATTTGTAAGTGCAAAGTTGAACTGCTTTTCACATGTGTAGACCTGTGGTGCGCTTACAGTAAAAGCAGTCGCTAACTACCCACCATGATTATCATGGCCTGTACCACGTGTATTAGGGATTAGTAAAAAAAAAAAGTATTATCTCGTTTCTAATCAACTTCTAAAACAAGTATTAGAGTTAAAAACATTCTCCCACTAATTGATTCTTTTTTCATATGATCATGAGTTAATAAGCCTTGAATTATGATAAAGCACAATTTGGATTATAGATAGTTAAACCTGTCTATAGCGCCCCCTCTTGGGACTCACCAAAATAGGGTGCTATAGAGAGGGGGTGCTATAGACAGGTCACTTTTAATGTAAATCGCATCGTACTACGTATTTAAAATTGGGCGCTATAGAGAGGAAGGCGCTATTTAGAGGGGTTAGACAGGTTTAACTGTACAAGAAAATAAGACCTAATCCAAATAATATTTTTTTTGTCTGATGATGGTAACAATGCTGTTACCGAAATGTCACACACTATTAAATTATTTGGATTAGGTCTTATTTTCTTGTATCTAAAGCCTTGAATTAATTAATCCATCTGTATATATGCAATTTTTCTTAGCTCAGTGGATACTTAGAGCTTTGAGATGCTATGTTATACAGTAGACCCTCCCTGTAAAAGAAACCTAAATGCAGAGCCAAGGTGTCCTTTAGAGAGAGATGTCCTCTCAACGTAAAAGCTGCTAAATAGTAAAAATGATCATTTTGCAAATGAAAACTGTCCTTTGTAGAGAGGTGTCCTCTGGCGGGAGTGTCTTTTCATGGAGGTTCTACTGTATATCCAAATGTGGATTGATGCTTAAACTCTTTGTTCTGTAACAATCAGGGCTTAAGTAGAGATCAATTTTATTGCCTCCCCAAGACCTGTTAACTGCCTCAAAGTGGCGGGGGGTTGACCCTGGACGGGACAGGCAAAGTATGTCTGGAGTTCTGAACTCCTGGTAGGGCCACCATGAAGGCTGTCCCACTATGTCCAGCTAAATGTTAACAGTCGTATTCCTACCTACATCAGATGTCCCATCAACAGGCATCTAAATATTCCAATAAATTCTGCTCCTCTCAATTTTACTGACTATATCTGAATCACACCATCACTGGAGGGGACTGAGATTTAATAACCTATAGTTGCTGTAATAAAAGAGGATGTGAAATGAGCACATATGTTAAGCCGAGAGTGTGGTGTCCAGATGATGACCCCCCCAGTTCCAGTCTACGACCTTATCAACATCCAGGTCAAGGGCTATGACTACCCTGTGGTAGAAGAATACGCCAAATATGCCCACCGCATTGCAAAAAACTTTGGTTTCAATGTCACAGACTGGTAAGTCATAGATGTCTGACCTCAATTGTGGGATCACAGTGAAGAATAACTCTCTAGTATTGATGTGGAGGTGTTACATTCCACAGACTCCTCAACCAGCAAGCAACATCTCAAATATCAGAATTTTTAATTAAAAAGGCATATATTAGAATATCATTTATTTTACCAATATTTCAGTTGGCTGAACGCCAACCTTTATCAAGTTATTATAACAGGTTAATGTGTGTCAACAACAAACTCAGCACCACACAATGTTAATAGAATTAAGTTTAAAAAATATTTTTGCTTATATTCAATGGGGAGGAAAAAATTGATATATACAGTAAAACCCCTCTATAGTGAACCCCAATGGGACAGAGCTTTTGGTTCACTATAGCCATGGTTTGGCCATTTTTTAAAACTTTTCTAAATTTTTAGACCGTATAATTAAAAAAAACAGCCATACAAACAGGAAAAGGCAACAACTTGATAATGGTCACTTTATTTTAATTCCCTAAATTGACCTATTTCTTTACAGTAATGCTGAATATCAAAAGAAGTCATTTGTTAATAGGTTCTTCTTATCATTAGCATACATGTTTATATATAAACCTAAGTATTATTTAAAAATTATGCCAAATCCCCTAGGCAAAACATTATTAATTATATTTTTGAAAGGTATGAGTATTTTAGAACATCTTTCTCAAATAATATAATACTAAATTTATTTGAAAAAATGCCTCTAATGCCTTTTTGTTTGAAAGTGAAAAGTAAAATTAGAAAATCAGAATTGTCTTAAAATATCGTTATTTCCGTCAAAGGAATAAATCTCTGTGTATTCTGAATCAATTGAGGATGAATCAAAAGTATCCCATTAAGAAAAATCGAACGCGAAACATGCTGATACGATAGCGCGATTGGTAAAATTGCGAATAAAAAACGCCAATTTGCAAACACCAAATCGATAGGGAAACGGCCGGCCAGGGGGAATATCCGCGAACCCAGAATGTATCATATACCTAACAAGAATTCCATTCTAAAAATAGAACTGTAGTGGTAGTTTTTGAGAATTTATAAGTCGATTTGTTTGTGGCCCATGAGACACGGGTTGGGGAAACTGTTCTTTTTTTTTTTTTTCTTCTTCCAATTCCAGTTTTCACATATTCTTCTGAAGTGCATATTAAATTTTGTTTTTAACCTGTTATTCAAACTATTTCTGGCTTTAAAATTATTTAGAATTATTTTTTAGCCTAGGTTAACTTGATATAGAACGCTTTTAAAAGGGCATGCTGCCACTGTTTTTTTTTTTTTTAGAACGCCATTCTTTGTTTCTTTTCTTTATTTTGGAAGCCATTTGTATTTTTCTTCTATTTCAAAATTGTCGAATGCAAAGATATTCTATTAAATAAAAGTATAATGTGTAAAAATTTATACAACATAGAGCAAAAATAGAATGGAAATGAAAACAAACAATGCCGCTAATTTTTTGTTTTGAAATTGCGATCCGCGATCTGAAACATGCTCAAAATTTTGTTGTTTTAATTTTTCTTTTAATTCACAATTTTAAGTTCGTTATAAACATAGTATTTTTAATAGATTTTATCATTTTGGGACCGAAAATAGATTTGTTATAGGGGTAGTTCGTTATTTTAAAAATTGCATAGTTCGTTATAACGATGGTATTTTCAATGGAATGGAATCGGGAATCGCCGTGGGTTCGTTTTAAGGGAAGGTTCGCTATATCCAGGGTTCGTATTAGCGGGGTTTTACTGTATATTTATATTATGGACAAAATAATTTTTTGTAAGATCAAAAAATCATTTATTTTACCAATATTTCAGTTGGCTGAACGCCAACCTTTATCATTTGACGTTGACATATCTTTTGATGTTGTGTGGCGCTGAGTTTGTTGTTGACACACATTAATATGTTATAATACCTTGATAAAGCTTGGTGTTCAGCCAACTGAAATATTGGTAAAATAAATGATTTTTTGATCCAATATATTCCTTTTTAATTAAAGATTTATTTATGGATTGCTCATTTTAAAAAAATATAGGAATGTTTATCAAACTATCACCAACCTTAGTCCACTAGTTTGTTGAGATGGTCACTCGATGGCACTTAGTTTTAGCATCTATTTCAACAGAAGAGGCAGCCTTTATTTTTATAGATCAATTTCCTCCGGCAAAAATTTCATCTATATACAGTAGAACCTAGTAAAGGACACCTAATAGCCAAAGTGTCCTTTAGAGAGAGGTGTCCTCTTACAGGAGAGTTGTTGAATAGTAAAAATGATAATTTTTCAAATAAAAACTGTCCTTTGTAGAGAGGTGTCCTCCTAGCGTGAGTGTTTTCTCATATATATATATATAAGGTTGGCCTTCAACCAACTGAAATATTGGTCAATAAATTATTTTTTGTTCCAATATACACCTTTTTAATTAAACATCTATTTATGGATTGCTCTATTTTCAAAAAAATATATTGAGATATAGGTTTTGCATGTAAATAAATATATTTTTAAACATATACATCAACTAAATCCAGTATTCAACTGTGTATAAAAATTTTTCCTTTAACCTTTAAAAATTTTTTTTTTACCAGTCCTGGAAATTAATGAACACACCTTGTATAATTAATAATAAAAGTTTTGTTCAAGTGTGTATTATTGAGATTTGTCTGACAAAAATTCAAAAAAAAAAAGTTTTTAAATTTTGAGATCCTCAACATTAAGGTTGATAAAAAGTCTTCAAATCAAAGGTATAAACAGAATTAATATTGGAAAGGCTGTTGTTAATCAAATTTAACACTTTTCTCTGTTTGAATCTACAAAATTACATTTTTATTTGTGTCAATCTAGTGGAACAGAAATCAAATAAATGTTGATTTAACCTGTTTCCTTTTTTTTAATTATCTCTAATACATGTGGTACAGGCTATGATAATCATGGTGGGTAGTTAGCAACTGTTTTACTGTAAGTGCATCACATGTCTACACATGATAATATCTTATGTCTACACATGTGAAAAGCAGTTCGACTCTGCACTTATAAATGTGCCAGAGCCCCGTTTGGTTACTTGCACTTGCTGGTGGGGTTGGACTTTTGCGAGAATCAGGGGCCATTGGAACATTTTTTTAAATTTGAAAAAAAACTGCCCAATACGGGATTCGATCCCTGGTCATAGCGGCCGAAAACCAATGGTTTAGACCATCCTTCCATTGACCCCCTAGCCTGTTCCCTGATATTTGGCAATTTGGCAAATTTTTTGGTCCAGAGGCTTCTTGAAAAATCAATAAATGGGCATTCAAGGTCAAACTTGCATAAATACGCTGAACATGTGAAAAAAATAATAAAAAATAAAATAATTTCTTCTCTCCTTTGGCTGCTTTTTATTCTCAGTTTAAATTTATCTGCATGCGCTTTTACATGAGGAATTTATTTGTTTTTGAAAAAAAAATGCTCCAATGGCCCCCATTTCTTGCAAAAGTCCAACCCCACCAGCAAGTGGATGTAATCAAACGGGGCTCTGGCACATTTGTAAGTGCAAAGTCAAACTTCTTTTCACATGTGTAGACATGTGGTGCACTTACAGTAAAAGCAGTCACCTATTCTACCCACCATGATTATCATGGCCTGTACCATGTATACTAGAAATAAGCAAAAATATATATATATTTTTGATAGAATTTCCTGGGAAAACCTCATGAAATACTGATGTTTGATTTATTTCAATAAAGTGATATCTAACTCCATAGTCATGGATGGACAGCATCCATTTTTTGTTTCTATTTCTTCACACACTTTTCCATCCAAAAATTATAAATCATCAAATTAGTGCACTTTCTCCATCTTAGCCTAAACAAAGTGAGAAATGGAGCTGCCAAATGGAGAGTGTGGGTTTATAAAGAAATGCCTGTGCACATGGTGGCAATAACAATTTGCTTTAGTAACTCCATCTGTTTCTAAGAACAGGTACTTGTTGAACTGCTATCCTATTGTGTGATGATAACTGAGAAGTCTACTAGGAATATCAAAATGAGCTGCATGTAAAAGATAGGACATGTACCAGGTCATAAAAGTAGAGTCTTCACACCAAGGATCACAGCTGATATAACCTCTGGGAAATTGTGTTGTAGCTGGGCCTCACCTGCCAAATGTATGAATGTCTTGACCTACCAGCCCCACTCCAAGGTGATCCAGTCGGAGTACGACATCAAGATGTATGAGAGGAATGTCCAGGTCAGTAACCTAGGCAGGTTGCATTTATTCTACTGGAAATCTTCATTTGGCTAGAAGCTGGATCCTATCAATGTTCTCCAGTGGAACCTCTCTATATAACACCCTCCTTTATTCAAAGTCTGTCCACTTGGGAGAAGCTTGTTTGGTCTTTGTTTTAATGCTTGTCTTTAAGATTTATAACACATTTATAATTTATATATTTTATTCAATTAAGATTAAAATTACATAAGCATAACATTTAAATATATATATATCCTGCCTAACAATTCTCTATACTAACTATATAACATTAAGCGATCTATTTACAGTTTGTTTTGGTCACTGGTCCAATATTTTTATTTTCATAGACCAAATTATGAGATTAATTCACAGATGAAAAATATGCAAAACAACTGAACAAATATATACATCAATTTAATATTTATTTAAAACAAATGAACAACTATATACATCAATTCCCCCTTCTTAGGCTTGGCCCCCCTTATTTATTTATTTACTCTCCATATCTCTGCGGACATCTGCGCTCCCTCTGAGGATACCTGGGGGTTGTAACACTTTTCTCCTCCGAGATTGGAGTTGGCACACGTTCAGCATCATTCATATTAGTGGGATGTGATTTACCAGGCAACATTTTTTTAATGTAGTTTTGATGAACTTTTTTTTACTCTGTCACCTTGTTTTATTAAATAAACATTCCTTCCTAGTATTTTAATTATCTTTCCTGTATACCAAGAGGGATGCCCATTAGTAATCCACCTAAATTTCACAGTCTCATCCACTTTAAATTTACTGTTAACATATTGACCATTGACTTTGGAGACTTTTACTTCTTCTTTTGACAACACAGAAAGTCGTGATCTGATCTTTCTTCCAAGAAACAGTTCCGCAGGTGATGTCCCTTTCCTAATATTTACATCGGTCCTTATAAAGAACAAAGCCCTGGACAGAGCCAAATCTAGTTCCACCTGCTCGTTTTCATATAATTGCTTTTTTAGCAATTTCTTTACCTCTCTTACAGAGACTTCTGCCTGTCCATTCGATTTTGGCTGATATGGGGGAGATGTCACATGGGATATGCCATTCTTAGACAAAAAATCACCAAAGTCACTACTAAAGAAAGGAGGACCATTATCAGAAACCACTACTTGTGGAAATCCGTAGCGAGCAATACAATTTCTCATAAAATTTATACAAAAATATGCACTGGTAGATGGTACTTCAGAAACTTCAACCCATGAAGAAAATGAATCTACTGCTAGTAAAAACAGTTTGTTTTTGAAATTGAAATAGTCCATGTGAACCCTCCTCCATGGTCCTGCATATTTAGGCCAACTCTCAGTCCTTTGAGGAGGCAAACTTTCATTAGAAAGACAAGTTCTGCAATTTTTTGTAATTATTTCTATTGAAGAGTCCATGCCGGGCCACCAAATAGATGAACGTGCCATCATTTTCATTTTATTAGTTCCTGCATGGCTCTCATGTAATAATTGAAGTACCCTTTCATGTAGACTTTTTGGGATAACCATTCTATTCTCCAGAAAAATACATTTTTGGAGAATGGTAAAGTCATCAATCCTTTTTAAATAAGGAATGAGATCATCATTGGGACTTGAGGGTAACTCCCCTGTCTCAATAATTTTATACAATTTGAATAAAGTTCTGTCTAATTGTGTTTCATGAGCCACAAGAACATGGTCAATGATGGAAGTATTTAAGAGTAAAATTTCACCACTCCCATCATTATATTCCAAATTACTCTCTTGAAACTCTGGAAATCTAGAAAGGAAATCTGGAATAATATTATCCTTTCCTTTTTTATACTTAATTTCAAAACTAAAATTTGAAAGAGTTAGAGCCCATCTATGAAGTCTATTTGCAATGAGTGGAGGCAAATTTGTTTTATCTCCAAAAATAGTTATTAAGGGCTTGTGATCAGTATAAATGGTGAATTTCCTACCAAAAAGGTAATTTTTTAATTTATTTACTGCAAAAACAATTGCAAGTCCTTCTCTTTCAACTTGAGAATATTTTCTTTCATGAACATTTAAAGTTCTGGAAATGAAACACACAGGCCTTTCCTCCCCATCCTTCAAATGTGAAAGGGTTGCTCCTATTCCCACCTGACTTGCATCACAAGAGAGAATCAAAGGCAAATTTCGGGAATAATGCGATAAACATGTGGTCTCATCTAATGCATTTTTACAGGAATTGAAGGATCTATCTGTCCCAGCATTCCAAGACCATTTCACATTCTTTTTTTAATAGGTTGTATAAAGGATATGCTAAATCTGAAAGATTTGGCAAAAATTTACTATAAAATGACAAAAATCCAAGGAAGCTTTTTAATTCAGTTATATTCTTAGGAACTGGACAATTCTTTATGCAAGCTAGCTTGTCTTTCAAGGGGTATATACCAAATTCATTAATTTTATGTCCAAGATATTCAATCTCATTTTTAACAAACAAGCACTTATTTTTGTTTATTGTAAAATTATTTTCTTTAAGAATATTAAGTGTTCTCTTAAGAATATCTAAATGGCTTTCCAAATCCTCTGATGCAATAAGAATATCATCAAAATAAATGTAAACATCATTGATTCTCGAGAAGAAGGATTCCATTGTCTTCTGAAATATTTCAGAAGCAGTCTTTATACCAAAGGCCAAACGATTATATTTATATAAACCTTTGTGAGTGGAGACAACCAAATACTTTTTTGAAATATCATCCATCTCAATTTGATGGTAAGCCTTTGACAAATCTAATTTAGTAAATAATTTCTTTCCTTGAAAATTACTCAAGACTGAATCTATGTTAGGAATAGGATATTTGACATCCTCTAAGTAAGGATTTAAACTCTTTTTGAAATCAGCGCAATGTCTAATTTGGCCATTTGGTTTTGCAACACAAACAAGTGGTGAAGCACAATCACTTTTATCTATTGGAGACAAAATATTCAAATCAACCAATTTATCAATTTCATTTTCTACAAGTTGTTTTAAGGCAAAAGGAACTTGTCTGAATTTGTAAAATTTTGGGATAAAGTCAGCCTTCACATCAAGATGGCATTTGATGCCTTTAATAGGGCCTGATAGGTATTCAAAAATGGATCCATAATCATTTATAAGTGAATCTACATTAAAAGAGTCCAATTTATGTAAATAATTAAAAGAAATATTGAAAAAACTAAGGAAATCTCTTCCCAAAAGAAATTTAGAACAATTTAAATCAGTTATTAGTATTTCAATGATCCTAGAAACATTTCTTAATTTTATATTAAATTTAGCCTTGCCCAAAATAGGTATTTTAGAACCACTATAGCCTGTTAAGATTGTATTACATTTGTTTAACACTATATTTTTGAAATATTTAACGTAAACACTTTTAGTTAAAGTTGTAATGGCTGCTCCAGTATCAATCTCGGCCAAAAGTTCAATATCATTTACATATACAGTTTCAGTCAAAGGAGGATGTAAATTTATATTATACAATGACAAACTATTTTGAGATCCCGAAGGATTATTATCATTAGGGTGCTTTTTAAATTTATTAAAAGTATTTTTAGAATTTCTGGGCAATTTACGGGCAGAACTGTCTTTTTTATAACATATTGTAGAAATATGACCTACTCTACCACAAACTCTACAAGTAGCTGATTTAAAAAAACAATTATAATGTAGATGGTTAGTCTTACCACAGTGTTTGCAGGTATTATTAATGGCATGAAGATGCTGTGGGGACTGATGGGCATTTTCGGATCCTTTGATGTTATGTAGGTCATTATCCGCTGATTCCGCAGACAGAGCTATGTCTAATGCACCATCAAAAGTTAATTTTTCTTCCTGTAGGAGTTTCTTTTGGGTAGATGTATCAATGATGCCCGCAACAAATCTGTCTCGTAGGGATTCTTGCAAAAAATCTCCAAAATTACACCTTTGAGCCTGTTCTTTTAGGCGTATCATATATTTAGAAATTGTTTCGCCTGATTTTTGATCCATTTTTGAAATATGAATCTTTCATATATTATATTAGTTTTAGGATTAAAATGTTTCAATAAGATCATACATAATTTATCAAAGGGAACTTGATCAACTTCCTCCGGAAAAACTAAATTTCGCAAGATACCAAAATATTTAGGGCCGATGCTTGAAATAAGAAATGGCGTCTTAAAATCTTCCTTTGTTTTAGAAATTAGCATAAATTGCTTCAAGCGATATATATAATTTTCAACATTTTCTAAATTCTCGTCAAAATTTTCAAACATACCTGAAGACATATTTAAAGTATAATTTCTTTTCACAAATCAATTTCTTTTTTCTTTACAAAATTCGCTTTTCCTCGTCGCCAGTTGTTTTAATGCTTGTCTTTAAGATTTATAACACATTTATAATTTATATATTTTATTCAATTAAGATTAAAATTACATAAGCATAACATTTAAATATATATATATCCTGCCTAACAATTCTCTATACTAACTACAGTAATCCCTCGTTAAGACGAACTCAACGGGAGAACGAAATACCCTTTTAGTCTTAAAAGAATATATACCGAATTCGTATAAACCGAATTCGTATTAGACGAATTGAATTCGTGGTATCCGGGGGTTGTACTTATGTACTACTGATGAGTAAGAAAACTACATTTCTGAGGAATAACAAATAAATTTATTTGAAAACAATATTAATGAAAATATTTTATAATTTTAAGGAACAACAATTATGTATATGTATGTACATAAAGTATTTTATTTTAAAAGACAATATGGATAATATAATCACAATGTAAGGCAATAACATGAAAATATAAGTTTATTTTAAAACACAAATAAAAAAGAACAACAAAAGAAACAACTTACATAATATACTTGGTACATACAATGTTTATGTGTATGCAGCATATGCAGTATGCATAGAGTATCCTATATCTGGGTTTTCTCTGCAGGCTTCAGAAAGTCTGTTATAGTTTTTTGGTGGTATTTGATTGGGCACTGTTTCAGACAAACCCTTCTTATTTTATCCAGGTCATCTTCAAAATGAACATCAATATCCGGAGGTTTTGGACAGCTTCTGGAGGGTTTCGAGAGCCGCGATTACTTCCCCTCTAGTAGGCATCATTATCTCTTCTTTCACCTGATCGTCTTCTGTTTCTTCTTTCTTCTTTTCTTCTAATTCGGGTGAACCGCAAATTTCCAACCCTTCATCCAGGGCAACATACTCCAGGAAAGTCAAAGTCTCAGCTGGGTTTGTAGCTGAAAGGAATTTGGTCCATTCTTCAGGCTCATCAAGCATTGTTTCTGGAAGTGAAAACGAATCAGCTGTTTTTTTCACACCCAATGAGACACTTATTTCTTTAGCCTTTTCTTTGACAAGTGCGCCGGATACAGGAATATTATTTTGTCTACTTTTTTTAAACCATTTTAAAAGCTCATCTTCCACGTCTTGATGGGATGCTTTTCGAAGTCGTTTTGAAGAGCTCGAAGACCCTGAGGCAACAGCCGCATCTATTTTTTCTTTGTTTTTTAGAATGGTTGATAATGTGGATTTCGCAATTTGAAAAATTTCGGCAATTTGCGACTTAGATAACACTCCACGTGCAACTTCGTCCAAAATTTTCCTTTTTAAGGCAAAATCAATGGCGCTTTTTTTTTCGCGGTTTAGATGACATGTTTATGTAGGTTTTTTTTTATGGAAGCTCAAACAATTCACACTTCGATTATTTAGAATTTAATAATTTTTATTTCAAGCGCATTATTTTATAATACAATCAATTAGTCGGTTATAAAAAATATATAACAAATAGAAATAAGTCCTTTTTTTCTTCTGAGAGTTCTATTTACACAGATTATTATTCACAGAATATATTTTTATTATTTATATTATCTATATATATAAAATTGAATGTCTGTCTGTCTGTACTCTATAGATTCAAAAACCATACATCCAATCGCCGTGAAATTTTGGGATATTATTAGGTATATCACCGGGAAGGTTTTTGAAAAATAATTTCATGAATATCTTGAATATCCTTAGAGTTATTTGCAGATTTGTAGATTTAACTCGCAAGCAGCGCCCCCCATTGTGACGATGATAACAAGTTTTCTTATCACTAAGTTTGTTATCTTAAATATTATTTATCAAAAGTAAGATTATCTCAGGATGACACGGCAATTTATTTGAGACAAGAATAATGATACAATTCCAAGGCGAAGATACTATTCCTTTAACTTCCAATCACCGAGGGAACCAATTAATATTGATTTTATTCAACTTTTCGAGTATTTTTCAAGGGACCGGGAAAAAATGTTCACTAGATAAAACTATGATTTTCTAATGTAGAAAATTAGGAAAGACAAAATTCAGGATGACACGGCACACAGGGACCGGGAAAAAATGTTCACTAGATAAAACTATGATTTTCTAATGTAGAAAATTAGGAAAGACAAAATTCAGGATGACACGGCACACAGGGACCGGGAAAAAATGTTCACTTTATCGAGAGATTCAAATTTACGAGTTTCAAATTATCAAAATATATCTTTTTTTTTTTTTATAAGTTTTTAGAGAATTGTTTTAACAAATGTTCGCTAGACAAACCTTTACTCGGGTAAAACCTCGGGCGAAGCCGGGTACGTTCGCTAGTATTTAATATTTTTAAATATATGTTTTGTATAAAAATGAGATTAATATAATATTCTGTGAAATTCCGTGAAAGCGTGCGCTCCTTGGCTGCTGGCTGGCAGGGGTCACCATGGCCCCTACATTTATCAGTCGAGAAAAACAGCAATACTGGCACAATAGAGTCGAAATTTTCCACTGATTGAGTACATGGAACGACCCCAAGGGGATGGTTTCATAGAAAATGAGTCATCATAACAAACAAAGGACGAATGTTTACACAAAAGACAAAGAGAGCCAATACTTGATATCAACGGTGTTTCTGTTGTTTTAATAGTTTATTGTTTTACTTATAACTCGTCTTTAAAAACATATTTGAATTGGTTTTAACCGATTGATTAGTTCTGCTGGGGGCTAAATTTAATTCGTATTTCGTCATAACCGAATATTTCGTCTTAACCGGCAAAATCTCTTTGGAAAGCATTGAAATTTAACGGGGGAAAAGAAACGGTTCGCGCAAACCGAGAGTTTGTATAATCCGAGTTCGTGATAACGAGGGATTACTGTATATAACATTAAGCGATCTATTTACAGTTTGTTTTGGTCACTGGTCCAATATTTTTATTTTCATAGACCAAAATATGAGATTAATTCACAGATGAAAAATATTCAAAACAACTGAACAAATATATACATCAATTTAATATTTATTTAAAACAAATGAACAACTATATACATCAATTTAATATTTATTTAAAACAAATGAACAACTATATACATCAGTCTTTACTGGAACTCTGGAAATATTAATTTGGCTGGAAGCTGGATCCTATCAATGTTCTCCAGTGGAACCTCTATATATAACACCCTCCTTTATTCAAAGTCTGTCTACTTGGGACAAGCTTGTTTGGTCTTTACTGGAACTCTGGAAATATTAATTTGGCTGGAAGCTGGATCCTATCAATGTTCTCCAGTGGAACCTCTCTATATAACACCCTCCTTTATTCAAAGTCTGTCCACTTGGGACAAGTTTGTTTGGTCTTTACTGGAACTAAGGAAATCTTCATTTGGCTGGAAGCTGGATCCTATCAATGTTCTCCAGTGGAACCTCTCTATATAACACCCTCCTTTATTCAAAGTCTGTCCACTTGGGACAAGTTTGTTTGGTCTTTACTGGAACTGAGGAAATCTTCATTTGGCTGGAAGCTGGATCCTATCAATGTTCTCCAGTGGAACCTCTCTATATAACAGCCTCCTTTATTCAAGGTCATGTCCACTTGGGACAAGTTTGTTTGGTCTTTACTGGAACTGAGGAAATCTTCATTTGGCTGGAAGCTGGATCCTATCAATGTTCTCCAGTGGAACCTCTCTATATAACAGCCTCCTTTATTCAAGGTCATGTCCACTTGGGACAAGTTTGTTTGGTCTTTACTGGAACTGAGGAAATCTTCATTTGGCTGGAAGCTGGATCCTATCAATGTTCTCCAGTGGAACCTCTCTATATAACACCCTCCTTTATTCAAGGTCATGTCCACTTGGGACAAGCTTGTTTGGCCTATCAGCACAATGACATTGATTCATCCCAGATTTTCTATTGAAATCTAAAAAATTGAATGTAGTGGATCCACGATATTGGGGCTGGAAGTGTTAAAATAAATCTCACCCTCCCATCAAAATAGCCACCTAAACATTTTCTGCAAACCAGTAGGGTTGGTGACAATAGATTTCTCTAGTTTTATAATCTATTTTGAAGCGAGAGGCGACCTTTCTTTTAATAGACCTATTTTAGCCAAGCCACTTTCACAGCACTTTGGACATATTCTGAGGATTCATGAACACCTCGTGGAACTCATGAAACCAAAGCCCGGCCTACGAGGGCTATAGTCTATGGTCTCCAGGTGAATGGTTTGAATTTTCCAAAGCTGGTGTTGTGGCTTTGTCACAACCTGAGTCTTCTAGTTTGTAGAGACACTCAATAGATGGCACTTAGTTTTAGTGTTTATTTTGATGTAAGAAATAACTTTTGATAAATCTATATTGTTCCAGGAAAATTTCCTTTTATGAGATTTTGTTGTGGCTTTCATTTTGCTCTAGACCATTAATGTTTGCAAATGGCTAAAATTAGGCATTGAATAAAGTGACCATTTTTAAGAGGTGGCCTTTTTCTGACTGTCCTTCTTTCTTATCTTTTGTGAAGTAGAATGCATCTGCCTTTTTGTCATTAAGACTGGGAGCATTACTCAGTAGCAGGCCACTGACTTAGCTACAAAAGAAATGGCCGTCTCTGACATGAGGGACAAACGCTATGTGCAGCCGCTCCTAAGATGGAGTACAAATGCTTATCATCCTGTATGCCTGGATTTGGAGCTCTTACAGGGTACTATCAGCCGGGCCAGAAGAGCCCAGGTTTTTAGTGAGCTTGTTACTGCTCCCCCTCCTCCTTTTTCATCCGGGCTTGGGACTGGCAAAGGCGAGGTTTGACTGTCCTTTATATGATTTTAAATTTTTAAAAGTTCAGAAATTGCCACCCCATGGTTATAGTGAACTAATAGTTCAGCCCCATTGGCGTTCACCATTGCAAGGTTTTACTGTAATTTATAATCCAATTATTGTAAACATTTTCTGTTCAACTGTTCTATGTTTCAATGCTCGAATACATGTGAGAGAGGTTGGGTTATAAAGCAGCATGTAATGGTAAATAAACTCTTGTGTAATCTCTTCAGGCTTGAAGAGAGAGTATATGTGGTACTGGCCATGATAATCATGGTATGTTTTCACTGCAAGTGCACAACATGTTTATACATTTAGATAATAAAAAGGCGTAATTGGTTTGAATAAAAGATTTATTTACCAATACAGTAGAACCTCAATGAGAGAACACTCATGCTAGAAGACACCTCTCTATAAAGGACAGTTTTCATTTGCAAAATTACCATTTTTACCTTTTTGCAACTCTCCGGTAAGAGGACACCTCTCTCTAAAGGACACTTTGGCTCTGCAATTAGGTGTCCTTTACAGGGAGGTTCTACTGTATATGCCTTTTTAATATCTAAAGATTTAAAATGGATTGCTCTATTTTTTGAAAAAATATTTATACATTAAGAAAAGGCATCTCCTTATCGTGCAACTGAAAGTTGCTGATGGCTTGCGCCATCTATCGGAATAAATATCAACTATTCTCGTTGATTTATAATTATTCCAGAATTGGCCAAATATTCATTCTTGATTAATCAAGATGAAGTGAACTGAAAGTTGCACGATAAGGAGATGCCTTTTTCTTAATTTATGCACCTTATCCCAGCACAATATCACATTTGTACTATTTTTTTTACATTTTGTCGCGGTCTCACGCAATTCTGGCCTTAACTACCCGTTTCATGATTTTTTCAGGATGCCTGAATGACCAATTTTTTGGTCGTTGAGGTACAGCTTGCACCACGCTGATGAGGGCCAACAGCCCAAAACACGTCCGTGGTTAGCTTTTCTTGATTAATCAAGAATGGGTATTTGGCCAATTCTGGAATAATTAAAAATCAACGAGAATAGTTGATATTTATTCCGAAAGATGGCACAAGCTATCAGAAACTTTCAGTTGCACGATAAGAAGATGCCTTTTTCTTAATTTATGCACCTTATCCCAGTACAATATCACATTTGTACTATTTTTTCACATGTTTATACATGTAAAAGAATGCTTTATTTTTATTTCTCCTGACGAAGACAAAATATTTTTCCTGAAACATTGAGAAAATAAATTTTAACTGGCCGAAGTGTCTATTTTTTAAAGAAACATGTAAAAGAAGTTTGTCTTTGAACTTACAAGTGCCGGTGTTGGTGATGAATAAAAGAACTGTTCCTCTATAGAATTAACACATGCCCTGTGTGTTAGCTGAAGGAGACATGGGCCCACCTGCTGCCCCCCTACCTGGACCTGCTCCACTCCCTGATGCCCCCCGGGGTGAACATCAGTGCCCACCCCCACCTAGAGAGCCACACCACTGACCGCTACATCCCCGACCTGGAGCTAGAGGCCCTGGAAACAGAACTCGCTACCCTCAAGTCAGATATGATGAAGGAGTAGCTGCTCCCTGGGATAATGAAGTCTCACTACCCTATCTCTGTGTGTGTGTTCATTTACTCACATTTAGGAATTGTTAAATGGCATCACGGAATGGAGAACTCTCCTGGATGAAACTTGTTGTTGTTTCTTATCCCCTTGTGTAAAGATTACATGACTGCTTTTCACATGTGTAGACATGTGGTGCACTTACAGTAAAAGAGTCGCCTACTTCTACCCACCATGATTACCATGGCCTGTACCACGTGTACTAGGGATAAGCAAAAAAATATATATATATTACAAGAATTCCATGATCTTATGGAATGGGGTGTATGGGTGAAGCTTTCGTTGATCATGGTACCATAATCCAGGCACACTTTGGTAAAAGTCTTGACTTTGCCTGTAATTTGAGGCCATTCCTAACATGGAAGCAGACGCCTTTGTGCTGCCAACTCTAACATGAGTACAGATGCAGCTTCTCCCAGGAGAGGGACCTTTGCTGAGGTCTATCAACTAGGTTAGTTGAACTCAGGATTTTTAAAAAGGTCTTTCTCCTCTCTTCTAAAAATTCTGCTGTTGGTCCGCAACTGCTAACCTGGGGACAACACCCTGTAGCAGTCAGCTCTGCCGAGGGTGGATGAAACTATCTGATTTTAACCATTTGAGTGCCGGTGCCATTTTATCGCTTTGTCTTTTTTTCCAAAAATGATCAAAATTTTTTTTTTAAATTGAGAGAGAGAGAGAGAGAGATTTATTTTTATTTTCTATTTAATTAATGATTTGATATCTTAAAAAAAAAAAATAGATATTGTAAAACTCTTCTATAATAAACCCCAATAGGACAGAGCTTTTGGTTCACTATAGCCACAGTTTGGCCATTTTATTTTACTTTTCAAAATTTTTATACCACATAATTAAAAAACAGCCATACACACAGGAATGGCAGCCACTTAATAATGGTCACTTTGTTTTAATTCCCAAAATTGACATATTTATTTACAGTAATGCTGAATATCAAAAGAAATTATTTATTAATAGGTTCTTCTTATCATTAGCATACATGTTTATATATAAACCTATGTATTATATAAAAATTAAGCCAAATACCCTCCGCAAAAATTTATTAATTATATATTTAAAAGGCATAAAAGTATTTTAGAACATCTTATTCAAATAATATAATACTAAATTTATTTGAAAAAATGTCTCTAATACCTTGTTGTTTGAGAGTGAAAAATAAAATTTGAAAATCAGAATTGTATTAAAATATCGCTATTTCCATCAAAGGAATAAAGCTCTGTGTATTCTATATCAATTGAAGATGAATCAAGAGTATCCAATTCAGAAAAATTGGACGTGAAACATGTTGATACGATAGCGCAATTGGTAAAATTGTGAATAAAAAAAAACGCCAATTTGCAAACCTAAAATCGGTGGTAAAACGGCCGGCAAAGGGGAATATCCGCGAACCCTGAATGAGTCATATACCTAACAAGACTTCCGTTCTAAAAATAGAACTGTAGTGGTAGTTTTTGAGAATTTATAAGTCGATTAGTTTGTGGCCCATGAGATACGGGGAACTTTTTTTCTTCCAATTCCAGTTTCCACATATTCCTATGAAGTATAGATTAAAAAAATTTTAAACCTGTTTTTGAAACCATTTCTGGCTTTAAAATTATTTGGAATTATTTTTTAGCCTAGGTTAAACTTGATATAGAACGCTTCTAAAAGGGCATGCTGCCACTGTTTTTTTAGAACGCCATTCTTTGTTTATTGTCTTTATTTTGGAAGCCATTTGTATTTTTTTTTCAATTTCAAAATTGTCGAATGCAAATATATCTATTAAATAAAAGTATAATGTGTAAAGATTTATACAACATCAGCAAAAATAGAATGGAAATGAAAACAAAACAATGATGCTAAATTTATTGTTTTGAAATTGTTATCCGTGAGCTGAATCATGCTCAAAATTTTGTTGTTTTAAATTTTTTTAAAATCACAATTTTAAGTTTGTTATAAGCCTAGTATTTTTAATAGATTTTATCATTTTTGGGACCGAAAAAAGGTTCGTTATAGGGGTAGTTCATTATTTTAAAAATCGTAAAGTTCATTATAACAATGGTATTTTCAATGGAATGGAATTTGGAATCGCCGTGGGTTACATTATAAGGGAAGGTTTGCTATATACGGGGTTCGTATTAGCGGGGTTTTACTGTATATATAGTAGAACATCTCCAGGTGAGGACACTCTCGCTAGAAAGACACCTATAAAGGACAGTTTTCATTTGTAAAATTATTATTTTCACAATTTAGCAACTCTCCGGTAAACGGACACCTTTCCCTAAAGGACACTTTGGCTCTTCAATTAGGTATCCTTTACAGGGAGTATAAAAAAATATATTCTTAATATTTAAATATATAATATACTTAAATTAGACAGTTATTGGATTTTAAAAATTTGTTTTTTCATATGATAATCCCTGAAGCATGGCATGACACACAATGCTGGCATATTGGGGCAATCTGGGCAGTAAAATGTTGCTTGCTTTCTTTTGTAAGCATCTTTACCCATTTTTACCTTTACTAGGGAGAATGCTGCATACAACATAATTAGTTTTTTTTTTTTTTCCTTTTTTAAATTGGTCAGGGAAGTGTCTCTTTTCTAAGCGACGCTCAGTTTGAACCGGCAAGCTTCTTTTCTGCTTTCTAGTGGAAGGTTTGCTTTTATAATCTTTTAAAAGTCCATTAATGACTTCTTGTCTAAATTAATTTATAATTCTAAAAAATGAGGGGAATTATAACAGAATCCTTATTGTTTGTAGTAGAGCATAGCTTGATGCAAATATTTAAATGTAATTCTACTGTCCTAAAAGCTTATGCCCTTAGTTTGCTTAAATACTATTTCTAAGATTCCACCATTCAGTGTAGCATATAAAAAAGAATGATCCATTACAGTATTAGAGTTCTAAAAAAGCGGTCTGGTAGATTAAAAATTGGTGAAACCGCTGGGAGGGTTCACCACTGATGAGCCAAGCCCTTCCAATATTTTTTCATCGCAGTAAGGACAGTAGAAGTTTGATTTATTTGTGAAAAGAAACATTTGTGTCTTAATGTTCTTTTTCTTCTTTCTTATCTCGACTCAATCATATTAGGGTATCAAGCAGAGGGTCAGTGGAAGGATGGTCTAAACCGTTGGTTTTCGACCGCTACGACCTGGGTTCGATTCATGCATTGGGCACTTTTTTCTGATAAAAAAAATGCTCCAATGGCCCCCAATTCTTGCAAATGTCCAACCCCACCAGCGAGTGCAAGTAACCAAACAAGGCTCTGGCACATTTGTAAGTGCAAAGTCGAACTGCTTTTCACATGTGCAGACATATGGTGCACTTACAGTAAAAGCAGTCGCCAACTTCTACCCACCACGATTATCATGGCCTGTACCATGTGTACTAGGGATAAGCCAAAAAAAAGGGTATCAAGCTTGTAAAGCTTGAGATCATGACTGGGTGAAGTAGAATGCGTCTGCCTTTGTCAATAAGACTGGGAACACTACTCAGTAGCAGGCCAACTTAGCTCCAAAAGAAATGGCTGCCTCTGACATGATGAACAGACGCCATGTGCAGCTGCTCCTAACATGGAGTACAAAACACTGCTCATCCTGTATCCCTGTATTAGGAGCCCTTACAGGGTATTATCAGCTGGGCCAGCTGAACCTAGGTTTTTTAGTGAGCTTGTTACTGCTCCCCCTCCTTCTTTTTCATCCGGGCTTGGGACCGGCAAAGGCGGAGTTTCTCAATGTTTTCATTTGTTATACATCAGAATCTTCCACAAGCCAACTGAGCCAGAGAACTAACTAAAAAAATAAGATCAAATCCGGCACATTGAATGGGCCGAAGTGAGTCAAAAGTGTAATATTGTAATAAGGTGACTGGGGTAGACTGCCACATTGAAAGGATTTAATTTCCATAGCACATGGACTAAAGTAGCTTCCTGCACCCACAGACTAAATCTTTGAAGGGACTATCATCGCCTCCTGCAACCAAAGGGTTCATTCATGATTATTCCCTAATGTGGAGTGGGACAATTTTTATAAAAAAACAACAAATCTATATATTTTTTTTGAATATCCATAGTACACATGGTACAGGCCATGATAATCATGGTGGGTAGAAGTAGGCGAGTGCTTTTACTCTAATTGCACCACATGTCTACACATGTGAAAAGCAAAAAAAAAAAAAAATTCTATATCTTAAATACCTCAACAAAGAATTCCCCTAAGATATTTTCAATAGTAAAGGAGGGTCAGTGGAAGGATAGTCTACACTGTTGGTTTTCAACTGCTACGACCCGGGTTCGATTCCCACATTGGGCACTTTTTTATGATTAAAAAAAATGATTTAATGGTCCCTGATTCTTGCAAAAGTCCAACCCCACAAATGAGTGCAAGTAACCAAACGGAGTTCTGACACATTTGTAAGTGCAAAGCCTAATTGTTTTTCACATGTGTAGACATGTGGTGCACTTAGAGTAAAAGCAGCAGTCGCCTTCTTCTACCCACCATGATTATCATGGCCTGTACCACAAATATGAGAGGGGCACAAAAAACAAACTGGAATCCTGCCAAGTGGCGCCACCTGACAACAATGACCATGGTTTCTGTGACAGTTCATTTTGGGTGTCTTTAGTGCAATCTTTACCAAAATATAGCTGATTCTCAGGAATAAACACAAGGTAATAAGACCAAATCCAAATAGTGTGTGAAGTTTCGGCAACAGCTTTGTTACCATCTTCAGACAAAAGTACTGAATGAGAAATTATACCACAGCATGTTTTGAATAACGACATTTGAAAATTATCCCGCATGTGTTTCTTTTGAACGAAAAATCAAAATTTATTTGAAGGAGAAACAACGACCATTTCCAACCCCAGGGATGAAGTATGAAAGGATGAATTGTGAAGAGTAATGATAAACAGAAAAATAAAAGTATCCAGGGATGGGAATCGAACCCACAGTGTTCCGCTTACCGGGCAGATGCCATGGCCACTAGGCTACCCTGGACATATTTCTCCGTTCGTAAATATTATATAAAGTAATTTATAAGCGGAACATTGTTTGGTTCGATTCCCATCCCTGGACACTTTTATTTTTCCGTTTATCATTACTCTTCACAATTCATCCTTTCATACTTCATCCTTAAGGTTAGAAATATTCGTTATTTCTCCTTTAAAAAATTTTGATTTTTCGTTTAAAAGAAACACATGCGGGATAATTTTCAAATGTCGTTTTACAATCATAAGCTGCATTATATTGTATTATAAATGTTTTGAATAATTGCTGTTATCAAGTGTGTCAACAAGATAGCAGATAAGACGAATTCTGTGGTATTATTTCTCATTCAGTACTTTTGTCTGATGATGGTAACAATGCTGTTACCGAAACGTCACACACCATTTATTTGGATTTAGTCTTATTACCTTGTGTGTTTATAATCCAAATTGTGCCTTATCATCATCTCAGGAATAATGTTAGACTGAGTAAATGATAAGGCACAATTTGGATTATAGATTATAAACACAAGGTAATAAGACCAAATACAAATAAATAACACTCTATTTATATTTTTGTATTTGGTCTTTTTACCTTGTGTTTGGCTGTTTTGTTTTATTTTTTACTTTTCAAGAAGATACCCCATACTGTTGTGATGATGTAAACATCTTACAAAGAGTATGTTCTTTGTAAAACTTAAGTGTATGAAGGTTCTCTTGGTTAAAAATGACTATTGATGATCACCCCAGCCTTTCTTCAACTGTTTGAACTGAGGATATCTTTGGGAAAATCTATAATCTCTCATGAAGAAGGACACTGGACAAAAGACAAACTCTTAACACTAATCCGGGCTGTCCTGGAGCACAAGTCAGTGATTTTTTTTGCTTATCTCAAACAAGTCAGTGCTTCCACTTGATAATGCATGTTGCCAAATTTTCAGACTTAGCCAAACTCCCTTAGGGGGTCGGTGGTAGGGTGGTCTAAACCGTTGGTTTTCAACCGCTAAGACCCAGGATCAATTCCTGCATTGGGCACTTTTTATGATTTAAAAAAAAAAAAGTTCTAATGGCCCCCGATTCTTGTAAAAGTCCAACCCCACCAGTGAGTGCAAGTAACCAAACGGGGCTCTGGCACATTTGTAAGTGCAAAAGTCAAACTGCTTTTCACATGTGTAGACATGTGGTGCACATAAAGTAAAAGCAGTCGCTAACTTCTACCTACCATGATTATCATGGCCTGTACTATATGTACTAGGGATAATAATAATAAACTTCCCTTATAACAAACTTAAAGAAATCCTGATTCCATTCCATTGAAAATATCATTGTTATAACAAACTTTTAGATTTTAAAATAACTAACTTCCCTTATAATAAACCTACTTTTTAGTCCCAAAATAATAAATTCTAATTAAGATACTAGGCTTATAATGAATTTAATTTTTTTATTTTTAAAACTGCAAAATTTTGAGCATGTCTCAGCTTACAGATTGTAATATCAAAGCAATAAATTTGGCAGCATTGTTTGTTTACATCTATGTACTATTTTTTTCACATGCTTTATAAAAAAACTCATATTTAATAGAAAATCTTTGAATTCATCAAATTTTAAATAGAAAAATTTTGTGAAGGGCTTCCAAAATAAAGAAAAAAGTAAATAAAAGACATTCTTATAACAGGATGCCACTAGAAAAAAAAAACATTATCAAAGCTTTGCAAAGTGAAACAACGCTGGCAAAACTCTATAATTATAAAATTAAGAATATGTAACATTTATACTAAAAGAGATAAAAATAGAAGGCTGCAAAGATTAATCAACCCTAACTTTCTGCGATTGTAAGTGTTAAAATCCCCTTTCAGAGAATGTAAAAGTCTGAAATTTGTGCACTCGTTCAATCCTGATGAAGATGCAAGTGTGCAAATTTCTAGCATTCTGGGTTGTTAGGGTGGTCAGGAATTAGATAATTTACAATTTCCTTTCATATTTTGTGATTAAATTTTTAATATACACCTCCAGAACACATGAAAGTATGAAATTGCTCAATGCAGCTAACAATGCAATGGAACAATCAAACATCTTGTGGAAAAATAGTCTTCTTCTTCTTCTTTCTTGTCTCCACCCAACCACATTAAGGCACCAAGCCTGCAAAGCCTGAGACCCTTGATGGTGTCTGCCGGGGACAATCATCATGATTGGGTGAAGTAAAATGCGTCTGCCTTTGTCATTAAGACTGGGAGCACTACTCAGTGGCAGGCTGACTTAGCTCCAAAAGAAATGGCCGCCTCTGACATGAGGAACAGACGCCATGTGCAGCCGCTCCTAACATGGAGTACAAACGCTGCTCATCCTGTATCCCTGGATCAGGAGCCCTTACAGGGTACTATCAGCCGGGCCAGCTGAGCCCAGGTTTTTTAGTAAGCTTGTTACTGCTCCCCCTCCTCCTTTTTCATCCAGGCTTGGGACCGGCAAATATAGTACAAATAAAAATAGTACAAATGTGATATTGTACTGAGATAAGGTTAATAAATTAACAAAAGAAAAAAGGCACTTCTCCTTCAGGCAACTTGAAGATGCTGATGGCTTGTACTATCTATCAGAATAAATATCAACTATTTGTTGATTTTTAATTATTCCAGAATTGGCCGAATACTTTCAGTTGCCCGATAAGGAGATGCTTTTTTCTTTTCTTAACCCTTAACTGGACGGGTGGATTTTTCTTACGTAACTGGACGGGTTGGGTAGATTCAACCCACCTATGTAACTTTATGAAATAAGCGCTAAATAATGATTGAAATCAATATTTAAAAAAATATTTAATTATTATATAGTTAATATACAGATTTTGACTTTTAAAAATTCTGAATATAATCTATTTACAGTTTTAAAAAATTATAAAGAAATGTTATTGCAAACGCTTAGTTGACATACAGAGCAAAGGGTTTTTATTTTTTACTGCGTTTTTGATGCACATTTGTAGCACCATTTTGGAATATCAGATTGTTGTGGCATTGTAGATTCCCTTAATGTACTTGAACCATCATTTTTCTTGAATTGTCGTCTGTAATTCCCGTGGGAGAGAATTGAGATTATGTGTGGCCAGGTGTTCATCAGTCAATGCTCTCCCAAGATCAACAATAAAATGACTCCTTTCTTTTTTACCCTTTTTATCAATCTGATTACCAATTTTATTTTATTTATTTTTTGGAACATAGGACACTAAAGTGGTTGTTCCAGAGAAACTAAAAATAGAGGTTCCTGATTCTCTATTAGGGTGCAGTTGAAATTGTGATGAATCTAAGGTTTGTTCTTTCTCATTGTTCCTAAATATGTAAGACCATGTTCTTTCAACTTATCAACTAATTCTACTGAAGTGAATCAATTGTCTGCTGGAATATTTCTTCCAAAGTGTGGTCGAGTAACCTATAAAACATATATATTTTGGGTTGGCAGGGATAGTTCTCTCTGTTGACTTGATTGATTATTCTACTTATCCAAAGAAAGAAGTGTTATTTTATAAAAAGGAAGCTAAAAATAGCGGAAGATAAAGACTAAAGTATGAGCCACGAGCTAACACTGACACGAAAAATTCTCACGCTTCTGGACGGGCTGGGCGGAATCCGCCCACACATGCAAATTTAACCCCCCTCCCAAAACTGAAATTTATAAACGATGGATGGAAAATGTTTGTATCACTGTAAAATTAGAATACATGAAAGATGGTAGCTCTAAGTAAACGAAAAATATATATTTTTTCTTATATTAAATTTATGCATGGGCAGAATCTACCCAACCCATCCAGTTAAGGGTTAATTTATTAAACTTATATTTGGGAACGAACAAATTTCTATATTTCTATTTAGAAATCTTGTGATCAATCATTAAATATAAAAATATGAAATCTTGGTGCGTGATGCATGCTTTCAACACGGAAACTGTTGGAAGTTGAGGTTGATGTTTTCAGTGAGTATTTAATTCTTCAAAAGAGTAATATTTAGGTTTTTATCCAAAAAACCTCCTTAGAATTGCGAGCAAAAAAAATACAGCCAAATTTAAACAAAATTATTTGTTATAATTCAGTTTCCTGCTGGCATAATATACATCTATATCTATATTACCATTATATACAGTCGAACCTCTCTGTGAAGGACAACACCTGATTGCAGAGCCAAAAGTGTCCTTTAGGGAGAGGTGTCCAGCGAGTTTCTGATTTGTAAAAATGGTAATTATCCAAAAAAAAATGTCCTTTATAGAGAGGTGTCCTCTAGCACAAGTGTCCTCTCATGGAGGTTCTATTGTATATAAAAGTCAACATATGTATGTGTATTTATTTATCCATTCATTTGTTTCCTATATATACATTTCCTCAATATTTAACTAATCTGTTGGCTTACAAATTTGCTGTATATAGAGAGAGTTAAGTCTGAAAGAGGTTTATGTCATATAATTATATATCCAAGGAAAATTCAAATTAACTGAGTATTGAATCAATTTTCTATATTTTAGTATTTTTTATATTTTTATTATTTTTTTCACATGAAAAGGGTATTTACACAAATTTGGCCTTAAATATCCATTTCTTCATTTCTAAGGAATCCTCCTGGACCAAATTTTGGTCGGAGAAGTACAGTCTGCACCATGCTGACGAGGGCCAACAGCCCAAAATGCATTTGTGGTTGACTTTTCTTGAATCATCATGAAATTGTTTTTTTTTTTATATTTCAGTCAATAAATGATGAAATATCACCATCATGTTTGATGGACAAAAACAAAATTATTTTGGGGATTATTCACTCAAGCTGAATACTGGCGAAGCAAGGCCATCATATTCAATTGGCAAGAACAAGATTCTTTCAGCGAAACATTCACTTGAGCAAAACACTGACGAAGCCAGTTCATATCTATATATATAAAAGGAGAGTTTAAAGGCCACTTCAACTCTCCCCCCCCCTCATTAAAACTCCTTATAAAATGATGAATTTAACAAATAGGTGTATAGATGAAGATAGTCTTAATTGGTATAATTAATACCAATAACTAAAATTTACACTTCTTAAAGAAAAATGATATTTAGATCTTGAAGGAATTCGACCTCATAATTTGATAATATGTTACAGAAAATAAGACCTAATCCAAGACCTTATTTGTCTCTTTATGTAAATAATTATTTGTATAACATCTATTTAAATAAAGCTGTATTCCGGGTCACTAAATGAATTAATAGTTTGTGACGTTTCGGTAATAGTGTTGTTACCAGTGTTGGAATAGCGATCAAAAATTGTCTTGGAGCATTGGAGGATCCACCAATCAACGGCCGCGGCGGCGCTGCGGTTGACGTCAATATATATAGTCTTTGTCTTTCGCCTTCCTATATATACTTGCCTTTAAAATTTTGCTACTTTAACATCTTGTTTTAAGTTACTTTGTTTAATTTATTCCTTGATTCAATCTCAAACTTCAACAGGTTATGGGCCCAGCACGCTTCCACTGCGCCTAAAAGGATTAACTGCCAGCAGTGAGTAAGCCTTTGTTTTGCTTGAAGTTTAGGCGTCAACCGCCAACCATAACCCTAGTTTCTTTTTGTCGTTGGCCGATTCCAAGACAAAGAAGATGAGCGAAGATTGTCTTTCAAGGATTAAAGTTTTTAATGGTGAAAACTTTTCACTATGGAAATTCCAATTCAGGCTTCTTTTGGAACAACAAAAATTACTAGAATTATTGGAAGGCTTAGAAATAAAGCCGAATGTTGTTTCCTCCGACAGTAACTCTGAAAGTTCACTACAGAATTGGAAATCAAAGGACGTTAAGGCAAGGATGTTATTATCACAGGCAATCGAATTAAGGTTTCTTCAGCCCCTGATGAACTGTACTTCCGCTTCACAAATGTGGCAGAAATTACTTGCTATTCACGAACAAAAATCCGAATTTACTATTGGCCTACTTTGGCAACAATTCTTCGATGCACGATTGACATCGGAAACAATAAGTGATTACATAGCAAAAATTGAAAATATTTCTGCACAAATTTCACAAATGGGCGGAACCATAACGGAAGATCAAAAGGTAGCAAAAATTTTAAATACTTTGCCTTCGAGTATGCGCTACTTTGTTGCAGCGTGGGAATCGTTAGATCCGAAAGCTCAAACTCTTAACAATTTAACTGCAAGACTTTTGATTGAAGAAACAAGGAATCAACAAAGCGGTTCTTCTAAACAAGATGAGGCCTTATTACACAGGCAAGCACGAACGAAGCCTAAAGATACACAACGTTCTTTTCAAGATGCCAAGAAGAACACTAAATGCCACTATTGTCACAAAATTGGACATTGGAGCCGCGAATGTAGAAAAAGATTAGCTAATGAGAAAAATAAATCCAAAAATCTTCATGATTCAAAAGGAAGTTCAAGTGATTATGGACTTATTTTGTGCGATAATCAAGTAGAGCCCAATGATATTTGGTATGCTGACAGCGGTGCAAGCTGCAGCATGACATTTCGACGAGAGTGGTTCAAGACCTACACGCCGTTCACCAGTGATCATCCAATCTACTTGGGAGACAACTCGACACTACTTGCAGAAGGCATGGGAGACATCGAGATTCAAGCCTACGTCGACGGTGGATGGTACAATACGTACATAAGAAATGTGCTCTACTCGCCGCAACTAAAGAAAAATTTGTATAGCCTTTCTACGTCCACAAGAAGAGGATTCAACGTCATTATCAAACATGACAAGCTACAGATCTTCATGGATAATGACCTAAAAGCCGTAGGAGTGCGTCATGACGGCCTCTACAGGATGCTCTTCAAGGTTATGTCATCATCACAAGGATACATCACCAGCGAGAACAAGCTTCAGTTGTGGCACGAGAGACTTGCGTATCTTCCAGTTGCTACACTTCGAGAGATGGCGACCAAAGGATTGGTGGATGGTCTGCAGCCTCAAGATTTAGAGGGAGATTTTTTCTTCTGTGAAGGATGCCAACTTGGAAAAGCCCATAGAAAGTCGTGCTATCCCTCAGATGGCAAAAACTACCAGCTAGGTGAGTTTATTTATGCTGATATTTGTGGCCCAATGCAGACTCAATCATTAAGTAAATATCTGTATTTCTGCTTATTTAAAGATTACTTTAGTGGTTATCGCCATATTTATTTTATTAAAAACAAATCAGATGTGCTAGATATATTCAAAGAATATGCTACTCTAATCTATACTCAAACTGGAAATAAGATAAAAGTTCTTAGGACTGATAATGCGCTAGAATTCAAAAGCGATAATTTTGCAGATTTATGTAAAAGATTTGGGATAATTCACGAGTTCACTGCACCTTATGTGCACGAACAGATAGGACGTATAGAAAGAGACAATCGTACGATTGTGGAAGCAGCCAGGTCCATGCTAAATTCACGAAATCTTCCAGGATTTTTTTGGGCTGAGGCATGTAACACAGCAACTTATATTCTAAATAGAAGTGCGACTAAGCAAACCCCTGGAACGACACCTTATGAACTTTTCTTTGGCACAAAGCCTAATGTAGCTAACTATAAAATATTTGGCTGTAATGCTTATATGCATATTCCGAAAGAAAACCGTAAAAAGTGGGATAATAAATCGATAAAACTTATGTTTTTAGGTTATGAGAATACAAGCAAAAATTTTAGATTATGGGATTGGAAAACTAGAAAAATAAGAATTTCTAAAGATGTCACATTCGATGAGAAAGCTACTACACATTCAGATAGAGAATCTACCAAACCGAAAGAAATAATATTTCAGATTAACAGCGCTCCGGATGAATCACCAGTTGCAACAACAAACTTCCCAGTGCAGGAAATGCTGCCAGTATCCGATATCAGTTCGCATCCAATGATAACACGCTCTAAAGTTTCGAATAGCCAATGTAACTTTGCGCTCGCTGATGAACCCAGTAATTATATAGATGCAATAACAAGTTCAGATTCAGAAAGATGGAAATTAGCCATGGATGAAGAGATTGATGCATTAAATAAAAATAAAACATGGACTTTAGAACGTTTGGCAGATGGTCATAAACCTATCGGTTGTAAATGGGTTTATAAAATTAAAACGGAGTCCGATGGTACAATTCAACGGTTCAAAGCCAGATTAGTTGCAAAAGGCTATTCTCAAATCAAAAATGTTGACTATTTCGATACGTTTAGCCCAGTAGTCAGGTATGATTCGTTACGCATTCTTTTATCACACGCTGCTTCTGAAAGGATGTTTCTTAAGCAATTCGATGTAAAGACAGCTTTTCTCAATGGCGAATTAGAGGAACTTGTTTATCTTGAACAACCAGAAGGCTACAAGAGAGATGATAATAGCTGCTAAAGATTACATAAAAAGTCTGTATGGTCTGAGACAATCTTCTAGAAATTGGAATAAGAAATTTACCAATTTTTTGTATAGCCATAATTTCAAAACATCAGACGCCGACCCGTGCATTTTCATTGGAACACACAATGATTCAAATGTTATCTTAGCTCTCTATGTTGATGATGGAATTATTCTATCTAAAGATAAAGAGGCAATAGCTATTATAATGGATGAGTTAGAACATGCATTTGATATTACATCTGGAAGTGTTAACTTTTTTGTTGGGCTACAAATTGAGCAGTCAGAAGATAGAGCAAGTATTTCCATTCACCAGTCATCATATATTGACAAAATTTTGAGTAAATTTAATATGGCTGACTGTATTCCTGCTTCGGTGCCTATGGATCCTTCTGTCATCTTAACAAAGCAGGACTGTCCTACTCCAGAACAAAAGGAAAAGATGCCTAAATTCCCTTTTCGAGAAGCTGTTGGATCCCTTATGTTTGCATCATGTGTTTCACGTCCAGATATCACTTATGCAGTTTCACAAGTGAGTAAATTCCTAGAATATCCAGGACCTGCACATTGTACAACAGTGAAGAATATTTTCCGTTATCTGAAAGGCACTCCACACATGGGAATTCTCTTCACTGGACAAGACCAACTTGTTGGCTACTCTGATAGTGATTTTGCTCGTGATGTTGACTCCAGAAAAAGTACGACTGGTTATGCCTTCATGATGAACGGAGGAACTGTTTCTTGGGCAAGCCAACGACAACCAATTATCGCACTTTCAACCACCGAAAGTGAATACATCGCTGCCTGCAGTGCTGCTAAGGAATTGATTTGGATCAGAAGACTTCTACAGGGCATCGGCTGTGATATTACTAAAGAAACTGAACTTTATATCGACAACCAAGCAGCAATAAAACTTGTTGAAAATCCAGTATTCCACAAACGAACGAAACATATTGATGTTCGCTCTCACTTCATTAGATCCAAACATGAAGAAGGTGAACTTAAAGTGCATCATGTTTGCAGCTCAGAACAGCTAGCTGATATAATGACTAAACCTCTTCCACGAAACAAATTCCACTACTTAAGAGGTCTACTGAACATTTTGGATCGAGAGGGAGTGTTGGAATAGCGATCAAAAATTGGCTTGGAGCATTGGAGGATCGACCAATCAACGGCCGCGGCGGCGCTGCGGTCGACGTCAATATATATAGTCTTTGTCTCTCGCCTTCCTATATATACTTGCCTTTAAAATTTTGCTACTTTAACATCTTGTTTTAAGTTACTTTGTTTAATAAATAATCTTTTTATTCCTTGATTCAATCTCAAACTTCAACAACCAGCATCAGACAAAAGAATAAATGAGAAAAATATCACAGCATGTTCTTAAATAGCACTGTTATCAATGTGTAAATGAGATAGCAGATATGAAGAAAATAGTTTTCTAAGACAACCTAAAATATTATGTCACAAATTATTAATTTATTTGGTTTTGGTCTTATTACCTTGTTTTTATAATTTTTTTAGCCAGTTTTTAGTCCTGAATTTACAAAACTTAAAATATATACCCACTTTTACCAAGCTATTTAAATATGCACATTAGGTGGAATTGAAAATCCAATATTATTATTTATATATGAAACCATTCACCCACTATGATTTTGGAGTATTAATTTTATAAATAATATTGTAAAGGAGAAAATTAGGAAAGACAAACTTCAGAATGACACAGCAATTTATTTAATGTAAAACCAAATTAAAATTAATAAAATAGCAGAGAGGCAATGAGAAAATTTTACAGTGTATCAAAAACAAATATCAAAAATACAAATATTTTCATAGAATAATAAATAATCTGCTACAATATATACACTTTTAATCCAGATTCCTTGGGACTCTTCAAAAAATCTAACTATTCATGGGGTCAGTCAGACAATTTTTATTATTTTTTTAGTGTTTAGTGGGGTGACGTTATGGAGCTTGTGTGGCTCGAAATTGGATTTGGGTGTTAAGTCGCGCACTAAAAATTGTTGTCAATTGAAAAAAGTAATATGAGAGGGTGTTGTTTATTTTGTTGAGAGAGATTTGTCGATGATTAAATATGCATGTAAAAGGAAGATACGAGGGAGTGTAGCTATGTTGGAATTTAACGATTGGAATAGTTTTGGAAGGCTGTGACTTAGGTTACCTTGTCCAAAGCTATGAAAGAAAAGGACATAGGGGCGTTGAAATTGGGATTAGGAACATTATACTGAGGCCAAATAAGTGTTGGAGTTCACCACGTGTGAGCAACCCGTTCCAGGAGGGGAAGTTTTGTAAATGGAACAGTTGTATTAACCTGTCCATGGGACACGTGTTGCTTGCACGAGGTGAATTGGTACAATGTAGTTGGTAGGGGTACATTATCTTAATACAGGAGTAGCTGAGGACGGTTTATAATTAGTAGAAATATTTTTATAGAGTTAAGGGATAAGATGCCAAAAGGCAAGGGTGTATCTAGGATATAGAATTTTAGATTCTGCGTTATGTTACCTATTTTTACTTTTTAAAAAGATATAATCTATGGTGAAAATATTGTCAGCTATGGCGTTAATAGTTAAGTGGGTAGATATTCTATTTTTCAAACTGGTTTCTGTTATTTAAAATGTATTCTGCCTAATTATAGCGATAAATGCCCCTGTATCAAGTAGTAGAGGTAGGTTTACATTATTGGACAGTTCAGCTCGAAAGAGCAATTGTTCAACGAAAATTATAGAAGGAGGAACCTACTGTTGTGCTGTCTTGTGGGTCTGGACAGGCCTGGTTTGGTGCCGTGGTTGGAGGTTCCTTGGGACAGTTGAGAGTTCACTGCTTGCGCTGGGCTCGTGGTTTAGAGATGGTCCGGGGAGCAGGTTACATACGCTCGCATGTTGGTAACTCGGAGGGGCGCTTGCAGGGGGTTTGGTGGCTTTCTCAGTCTTGTAGAGTATTGTAGTTGGGCCCGATCTGTTTGGGCGTCGTAGTTGGTGAAGAAGCTCTGTGCCTCGTACGAACCATCGTAGCGTGGTAGCTCCACATCGCGATAGTCCGGTCGCCGCGGAAAGCTGATGTAGCATTCTGGTCAAACTCCCCAGGACATCTGATACCGCCGGTGGGGGTGTGGCGTCTTCCTGGCTGGGGGCGATTTCCTGCGTCCTACCCAGGGTGTTTTCCCTCTTTGAAAAAGTGGTGTTTTCGCCACTTTCGTAGTCGGGATCGGACTCCATGGGCTCCTTTGAATCCTCCCCTCTTCCCTGTTCCATCTTTCTGTACAGACAGTGGTCTCTTTGCTTACTTGTACCTTGGCGTCCACAAACCTGTCGGCTCTTCGGACGGGGGAGTCTGTGATATCTTGGGACCTCTGGGACCAGTGTTACCTGATGCTAGACGTACCTCGATGTCAACTCTACCGTGCAGTCGTGGTGGAAGGCGACACAGCTGGGCCAAAGGTGAAATAAGAAAACAGAGATTCCACTTTTCTGGTAGGAAAGGGTTTACCTCTATCGGAGCGTCCGGCGGAGACTGGGGCTGAAACAAAGGTTGGCTAAGGACTGACTAACTGAGGCTCGAGGCCTCTTTTTATAGCTTAGCTGGGTCCGAACAGGTCACTGCCCTTTTCTGACGTAAACAGGGGGGAAAGTTATATTATCCAGGAGGGCCACGACCTCGTAAAAATTGGACTGGGCTTGCTAGGCCTGCTTTCTTATTCTCACCTAAGCCCGATTAGTTTTAACCTTAATTTTCTCCTGTTATTCTCCATTCCTTCTCTTCTGTACAGTTGCTATACTTTATTAGTCTTACGCTGTACAGATTGATATTATTTGATGCTTTCTATTTGCAGTAAATAATAAGTTATATACAGTCACGTGGTGGAACATGTGGTAGTAGATATCTGGATTATTTACAACAATTCCATGGTCTTAAATCATCACATATATTTTATATATAAGAACTAGATCAGTTCTATGAACGGGTCTAAAATGAGTCATTTCTGAACACCCCCTTATTAAAGTTTTACCTATATATAATTATAGATTTTGTGACATACGAGTATATAGGTTTTGAGAAAAAGGGCATTTCCTGATCGTGTAACTAAAAGTTGCTGATGGGCTTGCGCCATCTATCGGAATAAATATCAACTAATCATTGTTTTTCAATTATTCTAGAATTAGCCAAATAGCGTTTCTTGATTAATCCAGAAAAAATAACCACGTACGCGTTTCAGGCTGTTGGCCCTCGTCAGCGTGGTTTTTGCGTTTTTCAAATTGATTGGCGTTCTCACACCCTTCCGGCCTAAATACCTGTTTAATTGTTTTTCAAGATGCCCAAAACCTCCTTTTTTGGTCGTTTAGTTACAGCTTGCACCACGCTGACGAGGGCCAATGGCCAAGAAACGGTATTTGGCTAATTCTGGAATAATTAAAAATCAACGATTAGTTATTATTTATTTCGATAGATGGTGCAAGCCATCAGCAACTTTTAGTTGAACGATCAGGATATGCCTTTTTTCTCAATTTATCCACCTGATCCAAGTACAAATTCACTTTTGTACGATTTTCAAATATAGGTATGTTCAATATAAATGTGTGCATTATGATATTCAAACAGATTACTGAATTATAACAAATCAATAGATATTTTTATTGATATTTGACAGATTTTTGCTTTTAATTCCAAAGAGCTTTCAGAGAAGAACCAGAATATTTGCCTTTCTTCTTTTTTGAAGTCTCGAGAATCGCTGAGGAATTCAAGTCGCTACTCCCAACAGTTTATCGTGAAATATATGAGATTTAAAAGGAAATATAATAATTTGTTCATTCCAGTCATCCCGACTACCCAGATGAAAATGTGTAAGCTCGCATTGTTAGTTGGACTGAGCGAGTGTTCAGAATTTATTCATGATTTCTGAAAGGCAATTAGGAAATTAGTCCATTCCCGACCACTCCAGAAGTCTGAAAATTCATTAACTTAAATTTAATTCAGGTTAGAAAAGGTGTGCAAAATTTCAGACTTCTACATGCTCTGAAATTATATTAAAAATTAATTAAGAGATTTGTAGTAGACAGACATCAAGCAAGTTAAATAAAACCTTTTGAAAACTGTTATCACTGGAGCTTAGACCTTAAATAGACGCAAGCATGCTCATAGTGGATTGGTCAATCCTCATAAGAGGTGGGAAGTGATGTAAACAAAATCTAACTGAAATATGCTTCTTCACTTGACAGAGCCAATTGGTAGTCTGTCAACCATTTGGAAGTTTTTATGTGGAAAAATGTAGAAAGAATCAATCGCGTAAAAAATGAGCATGAATTCTGCTTGGAAGGTTGAACGGTGTTCAAATTGGTGAGTGTACAATATTTCAGACTTCTACGTGCTCTGGAAGTATATTGATATTTGATTAAAAGATTTTTGGAAAAACATGGAAGCAAGTTAAATTAAAGCTTTTTAAATAAATCCTTATAACTGTGTCTTAGGCCCTTAGTAGCTGCAAGTCTGCTTGTAGAGGAATGGTCAATACCTCGTACAATGTGGGAAGTAAAGTAAGAAAAAGTACCACAACTTTATTTTGCTTCTTTGCTTTAGGTTTGGTAACCCAAAATTTATTGAATTATATTACATACTTACAAACATATAATAGATTACTTTTTAGGGATAATTGAAACACTTAAAATTTGGATTATATGATTATTGCTCTATTGATTAATTATAGAGTTTAAAAAGTAACATAAGATAATTTAAAAAGGGGAAGGTTAACAATAAGGTGTCGTGAAATGTTTGGTATTATATCATAATATATATATATATATATGTGACAAGATCCTGTCGACTTATCTGTGATAAGATCCTGTCGACTCTCGCTATAGCTGTGGTAACCGAGGGTCAAACCTGTAGTAACCGAGAGGGACAGTCAGGGCGTGGAGAGTTTTCCAGTACCTCTCTGCACTTTGGAAGACCTTTTCACAGAGTACAGGCAGTCGTGGTCGAGGCAGAGTGGAAAGCTTGGGAATGTCCACACACAAAAAATGAAGAGACACAGGTGTAGTAGGAAAGTTCCGTGAACAGATAGGAGTCGAGCTAAGAGCAAGATGGAGTTAGAAGAGATCTTACTGTTTTACATGGCGATGAGGTGGTCCTGGCTACAACCGACAAGGGCACACGCCGATGGATAAGTGACTGTAAGTTCGGCTAAAACTGAGGTTTTATATACCTTTGCCGAGGAGGGAGACATGCGGGAATTTAGACTTTGAACAGGTCCAAAGGGCGTGGGGGCGTCTGCGCTATTCTGCACCCTTTGACCTTGATGGCAACGACTTGCCAAATTCCTTTTTAGGGCTCTTGTATTTCTATCTCGATCTCTTGCTTAGCTCAGCTCTTAATCTATTACATAGTTTTATTTATTCATCCTCAGTTTGTACAAAGTACATTACATATGGTGATGCAATGACACATGTCAATCATGCGTATAATTATTTATAGATGTGTTTCTATATACAACATGACAATCTTGTTATAAGTATTATACAATATAGTGGTGTTGGTTTTAATTACCATAGATGGGCCCCGGGAGTGAAAGGGTTTATCCGGGTTTAAACAGGTAAAGCCTCTCTAACACAGGTAAGTAATTAAAATTTCTTTTAATTAATTTAAACTGTGAGGGTTAAAAAGGGCTATAACAAGATGTTTTGTTTGGATATATCTGAAAATCATAAAAATAAAACTTATGTGTAATTTAAAAGTTATGATATTCATATAAAAGAGAAATTTAGATAAAACCTTTGTTTGATAAAAAATAATGATGATAAAAATTATGTTCTAAGAGATTGTTGGCGGGCGTTGGAAAGAGTTAGGGGTTAAAGAATATGCAATTGTAAGTATTACACAAGCAATCAAATACTTAGATCCAGGTGCAAAGCGAGGATATAGACTTGAGCGTCTTTCTAGGCAATGTTTCACCTGTGATCCTGTATAAGCTTACAGTGCTTTGTCACAATTATAGGGTTATTGGGTTGAAAAGTTGTTGAAGAAAAAGTTGTTCATTAATATGAAAAAAAAGGGGTGAAATAGAGCCATGCGATAAGTAGAATTGTTGTATCGACTGTAGGTGATCTGACTTGACTTAAAATCAAAGGTTGATTGTGGTCCGCTAGAGCTGAAAAAATTGAGAGTTGTGAACGCTTTGTGCATGCGTTGGTGATTGTGCTCTACGGATGATTGAAATAAACTTTTGAAACGTGTTCAAGGCAGAAGTTGGGATTTTTAAATCTGGGGGACTGTGTTTAGTTTGTTGAAATTACGAAATCAAAAAAATTGTCAAGCAGTACTGTCATTTTGCTACGTTGATGTGAAGCAATGGTTGAGAATGATAGTAGTGAAAAGAACACTGAAGTGGATAGAGAAATAGATTGTTGTATGCCCGATAGTTAATGATATTATTTGTCCTATTATAAAGGTATAAAAACAAATATAAAATGAATAAAAATATAGCAATCTGATTGTGGTTGAATAAAGTTTAAGTGGACAAAATCAAACATGTAATATATAAAAGTAATAATAATGAAGAATTGAAGTGATTTTGACAACAAATAAATGTTTTGTAATACTAAAATAATTTTATGAAAAATAAAAGTGAAATTGATCATTATTATTTTTTATTAATGTTGGATTAAATATTTGTGATTATATAATTGAAAGGTAAAAATAAAAAATTAAATATTTTGTACAAAAAAAATATAATTGAATATTGGTATCAATTTAACATGTAAAATGTTTGATATGTAGAAAAAAATAAAGATTTACACTGGATCAAAAATATCAAAATGTTCAATTTTAGGTGATTCTTGTTCAAATTCAAATATCTAAATGTTTAAAAAGTTAGGTTAAGATATCGACTGCTAATGTAGTAAAAGGTGTGGAATTAAAAGGAATGAAGGACACAGACCTCATTTACTGGAGGACGAGATTGGGGGAAGAGTGGCGATGGATTTAATGACGTGGGAATTTTGTCTAGAGATGTTTAGTCTATCATCACTGGGGTCTTTGGTATGTCAACTAGCGGTGTCCATTTTTACGATCGGGGTGCGATGTATATTGTTTTTGGAGGGGGAGATATGGGGCTTGTCTTGGGCGCACGTGCTTTAAATTCTTTCTCCTCTAGTCTGGATCAGTGTGATCTGGATATTGTGTGAAAGAGAGTAAGTAAGTAAGTAATACAGATCCAAATGGGTTGGTGTAGAGTATGTAGATAGAATAGGTTTGTGAATTTACCGGGAAATTTTCCGGTCGCTACTTGAGCTTTGCTTTAAAACGATCGATATTAAATAAATCTGGATTTCAATGTAGGAATGGCTGGCGGGTTGTAGGCGGTATAGTTCGGAATAGTTGCTTCTCGAAGATATCTGGAGTCAAATGATTGAATTCACTAAGATATACATCTTGAGATATTCGCTGTGTAATATTTTAATTTATTGACATGTATAGTGTGACTATCTCTATTGAGGGGTTGATTGGGGCGATCTATTCGAACAACATTGGCTGAGATTATTTCAATTATTGTATATGGTCCAGTAAAATATGGTGCTAATTTACCTGTGTCGGGATGTCTATAATTTTTGACCAAAACAAGATCATTCACTTCGAAATGTGGTGTTCTGTGCTGCTTATCAAATGTTTCTTTATCTTTTTATGCTTATTTAGGGTACGAGAGCGTGCTATCTCTCGAGCTATATTTATTTCGGGGTATGGGTCAAGATGAGTTCTTAGATCTGGGGGGATAACATTGAACATTTAGTAGATGGGTGGAAAACTTGTGACAGAATCGGGTGTGTTATTATACCTCTGAGTGACGCGCTTAACTAGTTAATCCAGGAAGCTTTCGGATTTTCTAGATAAGCTAGTCTGAGCTTGCCTGTAATGGTGGCATTTAAGCGTTCTATTAAACCGTTTGCTTGTGGTGAGTAGGGGTTGTATACCATGTGTTATTAGAAATTTACGGATTTTTCTGAGGTAAAAGCGGGCGCTCTGTCAGATAACAGACTTTTGGAAATCCTTGTTGTAGTACAGTTTTGAGGGTTTGAATGTACGTTAGGGTACTGGTTTACTGGTTAAACTCTCTTTGAGAGGGGTGAAAGCTTGTTGGCAGTTTTATGGTCTATTTGAAAAATGTAGTTTTCTCGGTGTTCGTAAGTGTTGTGTTTCGACGTTATTGCTTGACTTAGTAAAAATATTATTCAATGATATCAGGTTTAGATGTGAGTGAAAGTGCGTCTTTCGATGACGACACGCTTCGGGGTGAGGTGTGTCACAGGCATGAAGGCGTCTTTGTGACCTGTTAAGTGAGAAAAATTGTTGTGATGCGCTGTGTGACACGAGTGAGTGAATTGAATGGAAAGGTGTCACCTGAAGTCTTTGTTTTTGGTACAGCAACTAACTTGTTTCACCATGAATAACAAATTTACTAGTCATGGGTGGTGGTTGTACAAAACACATCGAGATATTTTGGCTGTTAGTGGATGTGGCACGTTTAGTGGCGACGATATGAGGCTTGTGTGGTTCGAGATTGATTTGTTGCTAAGTCGCGCGCTAATAGATGATGGCCAATTGGAGAAAGTGATGGGGGAGTGTGTTGAAGTTTGTAAAATTGAAAGTATTGATTTAAAATTTATAAATTGCTTAAAATAAAGTGAAAATTGATAAATGAGGGTGTACAAGATTTAAAATTTGAATTGAAATGATATAAAAATGGTAAAAATTGATTTAAAATGATTACAGTGAAAATAAACATTAAATTTATGGAGAATCAAGTTGTGAGCATGAGGAGAAAGTTAGGTAGGTTTTTTGAAACTTACAGTTTTGAGGCCTGATCAGTCAGGAGATTTGGTCTTTAGTTGTTGTCCTGCTGACACGGAAGATGCTCCATGTAGAGCTTGTATAAGCTTGTAGCTTCTGTTTGGCGACGGTGGCATGTCGCCTGGAAGGTGATTGCGTTGTAAGGCCGAAGGTGGGGAACTTGTCACCGGCTTATTTTGCGGGATCTTCGGCTATGTCGTTGGGGGGTTGACAGCTTGCTCCTTAAATATAGTCTCTTGTTGGGGGAGAGATTGATTGGTCGTTTCGTTAGAATGGCGTGCTTGTTCCTCCATCTTTGCTCTTTGTCGCTTCTATCTGGACAGGCTTCTTACCTCTTCGTTGTGGTCATACTTTGTTGTGGTCATCCTGTCGACTCTTCTGTGATAAGGGCCCTGCCGACTCTTCTGTGATGAGGGTCCTGTCGACTTATCTGTGATAAGATCCTGTCGACTCTCGCTATAGCTGTGTTAACCGAGGGTCAAACCTGTAGTAACCGAGAGGGACAGTCAGGGCGTGGAGAGTTTTCCAGTACCTCTCTGCACTTTGGAAGACCTTTAGCAGTTTTCACAGAGTACAGGCAGTCGTGGTCGAGGCAGAGTGGAAAGCTTGGGAATGTCCACACACAAAAAAAAACGAAGAGACACAGTTGTAGTAGGAAAGTTCAGTGAACAGATAGGAGTCGAGCTAAGAGCAAGATGGAGTTAGAAGAGATCTTACTGTTTTACATGGCGATGAGGTGGTCCTGGCTACACTCGACAAGGGCCCACGCCGATGGAGAAGTGACTGTAAGTTTGGCTAAAACCGAGGTTTTATATACCTTTGCCGAGGAAGGAGACATGCGAGAATTTGGACTTTGAACAGGTCCAACGGGCGTGGGGGCGTCTGCGCTATTCTGCACCCTTTGACCTTGATGGCAACGACTTGCCAAATTCCTTTTTAGGGTTGTTATATTTCTATCTCGATCTCTTGCTTAGCTCAGCTCTTAATCTACTACATAGTTTTATTTATTCATCCTCAGTTTGTACAAAGTACATTACATATGGTGATGCAATGACACATGTCAATCATGCGTATAATTATTTATAAATGTGTTTCTATATACAACATGACAATCTTGTTATAAGTATTATACAATATAGGGTTGTTGGTTTAAATTACCATATATATATATCGTATATTTTAAACTGTATTATTTGCTACCACCCCCATATTTTGTATATATGCTATATCTTTATTAATATAACCTGTACACCCTTTTTGTATATAAACCAAAATTGTTGACGTCAAAATAAAGTTCCAAAGAGAGAGCGGTCATCTGGTGGCAGCAGGGACAGAGGGGTGGAAAAAGGCAACGCCCAGCCCATCTGGGGTCCCGAGGGACATTCTTATAGAGACCCCCCAAAACAGGACAAGTTTTGGCAGGGGGTCGGCAGATGTTCTAGAAGGTGTTTCTCAGCAGTTCGCTTCAGCCTGGCTGTCTCAAACACTCTCCCTCCATTTCTCGGTGATAAACATCAAAGTTGGTGTCATGGCCTCTACCTCTGCCCCGTGGGCTGTCCCCGATCCCTCTTTGTGCTAACATCTAGCCCTGCCTCTGTTTCTTGTTGTCCGCGTGTGGGAAGATCATCAACACTCGCCTCACGTACACGACTGCCAGTTCATCCATACCTAGGCACATTGCAACAATCTTACAGAAAGTCGACAGGGTAACTGAGGACAGTAGCAATGCAGAGGATGACAGCGGCACCGGTGATCAGCGGCGTATTCGTGTGGATGCTCCTTCTACTTGCCCTCCACCTTGACGATCCAGTGGACCATCTCAAAGACGCCATGCGAGGACTAGCTGTACCTCGCGTCGAGCAGGTCATCATCGTTCCCATCGACAACTCCTGCGCCACGAGCACCTTCCTCCATCGGCTCGAACAGGCAGACAATATTCATCGAGAAATCCTGGCATTGCCTCGCCAACCAGAATCGACGATGTCCCATGGCAACCACGCAAAAAGTGACCACCTAGCCTCATCGCAAGCGACTCCACAAGACCCATCCAAGACATCCATCTGGTAGGAGAATTTTCTCTACAGAACTCTTTTAATGTAACATTATCTCCGTTTTTTTTTTCTCCCACTAAATTAACTACTCATTGATACCCTATTTTTTTTTATAGCAATAACATTATTATTATAATTAAATCAAGTCATTATTTTACTTGCCCCATTACTATTTCAATTAATCAATTATATTATTCTTTATTATTATTTTGTGTGCCATTATTAGCAATCCCATCAGACTTAAATAATCATATAAACCCATACCCTAATATAGTAGAAAGTAGGAGGTTAGCAGTACAACGTACAAATGATAGGCACGCTAAAGAAAAAAATAAGTATGATAATAAGCATAAGACCCCGCAATTCGCCATAGAGGATTTAGTATTAGTAAAGGCGTACCATCACCCAAATATCGGCAAGTTAGTACCCTACTTTACAGGCCCTTATAAGATAATTGAAATAATTTCAGATAATGTTGTACGCATAAATAGGCCCAATAAAATTGCACGTAGTGGTAGCGATACTGTACATGTAAATAAGTTAAAGTATTATAATGAAGAAGTCCTCTATATCTCGCCACCTAAACTAGAGCCTATAGATAGAGTTAGGAGAATAGCTCTTTTCAAACATCTAAGTCCTGACCTGTTTATTCCAACAGATAAATGTATAACTCCCCGAAACTCAGAACCGTTCAATCATTTGTCCCCCGATTTATTTTTATAAAGAGCCAATTCACAAAACTTCCAAGAACTGTAAAATCCCCAATGACCCATCCAGCTGTAGTTAGCGCGGCCAGGAATAACCGTTCCCCATCAGGAAGTTGACACGCCATCTTCTAGTCACATGCCGTCACACAGTGGGCAACCTAACTATTTAATAAACCTTTTCTTTCCTTTTTAGAAAAATCCTAGTGGGACATTGTAAATATGTTTACTCTTTTTGTGGGATGAATATTTTCAAAACATTTTTATAAACATTTCTCTCATGTATTATTTTTAAAAAAATCATTTCAAAATCAATCTTTTTTATTATATATTTTTTCTATTGCTTTTTCTAATTTTATCGTTGACGTATCCTAACCTACCCTGCCCATACATTCTCATGCATTACCTCAAGGCCTTCCTGTTCGCTAAACATTTTTTTTTTTAAATCCAACTGAGAAATCCTTCCTCGCTATATAATTCCCAATAGTGAGTTCAGGATACCCAGCTAGATTATTTTTCTTATCACCCGGCTCACCATTACCAATCATCATTTTTTCTTTCTTTTTTTTAATTACCATTCAAGTCGGGTGAAATAATCATTGGCAACAAAACAACCCTTGCAACTACCTTCCATTTCTTCATTCCCCAATTTCATATATTCCCCTCAAGAGATTCTGCCCGCCAGTATTTATTTATATTTTTTTGTTAATCAAACTGGAAACATCCTTCCTCGCTATATCGTTCCCAATAGTGAGTTCAGGATACCTAGCTAGATTCCTTTTTTTTTTACCCGGTTAATATTTTTTTAATCATTTTATCATTTTTATCTTTTTTTTTTCTCATCATACAAGCCGGGTACCATCATTATTGGCAGCAGTACATCTCTTGCGTTTACCTTTCCCTTTCCACATTCTTCAACCTACATACCTCTCCCTGCTAGTCTGAACTGATGATGCAAACGAAACATCTTGAACGTTCTGTTAATGAAAACAGTACCTCACTAACACAAGTTCGTACTGCATTGCAGAACTCATTAAATTATTTCTTTGCGGGAACATACTCAGACATCCCATATACCCTCATTAACCCTCTGCGTCAACTTATAATCTTAGTTCAACTTAATAGTTTTATGCTTTTCTTTTAGTTATTTTTCATTCAATTGGTTCTCAATTTTTTTTCTATAAATGAATTACTTTTACGGCATTTCTAATTTTATCTTACATATTTTCTCAATTTTATCATTTACTAGCGGACGTACCCGGCTTCGCCCGGGTTTTACCCGAGTAAAGGTTTGTCTAACGAATCTCTCGATAAAGTGAACATTTTTTCCCGGTCCCTTGAAAAATACTCGATAAGTTGAATAAAATCAATATTAATTGGTTCCCTCGGTAATTGGAAGTTAAAGGAATGGTATCTTGCCTTGGAATTGTATCATTATTCTTGTATGGATGTACCCGGCTTCGCCCGGGTTTTACCCAAGTAAAGGTTTGTCTAACGAATCTCTCAATAAAGTGAACATTTTTTCCTGGTCCCTTGAAAAATACTCGATAAGTTGAATAAAATCAATATTAATTGGTTCCCTCGGTAATTGGAAGTTAAAGGAATAGTATCTTGCCTTGGAATTGTATCATTATTCTTGTCTCAAATAAATTGCCGTGTCATCCTGAATTTTGTCTTTCCTAATTTTCTACATTACAAAATCATCGTATCATCATGATAATATTTAGAGCAGATTGTTGAATTATAACAGATAATTTAGAATATTTATCTTGATTATTTTAAAGCGAAAAGTTATTTCAAAGATTTTATTTGCTAGAAACCTTCCCAGTACTATACTAAATAACTTCCCAAAGTTTCATGGCGTTCCAATGAGTGGTTTGGTCAGGCATAAAGGACAAACAGACACACACACACATACATTCATTTTTATATATATAGATTCTTATATTTTTTTTCTTTCATCATATTCTATATCTTATTGAGACGTCATCATTATATTATTGTCCTATTTTATTGTCCTATACTTATAATAATTTTAACTAATTTGTGCCCAAATTATTTCTTTTGATTTTATAATAGGTTTGTTAGGTCATCATTCATGTTATTTCATTTCCCCCAAACAAACCTTCATCACCGGGGGCACATTCTATCGTAATATTTTAAACTGTATAATAATGTCACTTTCTATTTGCTACCACCCTCATATTTTGTATATATGCTATATATTTATTAATATAACCTGTACACCCTTTTTGTATATACACTAAAATTGGTGACGTCAAAATAAAGATCCAAAGAGAGAACGATCAGCTGGTGGCAGCAGGGACAGAGGGGTTGAAAAAGGCAACGCCCAGCCCATGTGGGGTCCCGAGGGACATTCTTATAGAGACCCCCCAAAACAGGACAAGTTTTGGCAGGGGGTCGGCAGATGTTCTAGGAGGTGTTTCTCAGCAGTTCGCTTCAGCCTGGCTGTCTCACACACTCTCCCTCCATGTCTCGGTGATAAACACCAAAGTTGGTGTCATGGCCTCTACCTCTGTCCCGTGGGCTGTCCCCGATCCCTCTTTGTGCTAACATCTAGCCCTGCCTCTGCTTCTTGTTGTCCGCGTGTGGGAAGATCATCAACACTCGCCTCATGTACACGACTGCCAGTTCATCCATACCTAGGCAAATTGCAACAATATTACATATCTTCTATATTAATAAAATGCAAATTTCATAAGTGGTGTTTGCTAAAAACTTTCTTTACAATGCATCAATTTCGACCAAATTTTCAACATTTATGTAAAACGAGATGGAGCAGGTTTTGCTTAACATCAAAATATTTTTCCTAACTTTAACATGCGTAACTTCGCTGTTATCGATTAAATAAAAAAAAATCAACAGAGTTAATTTTATTTATATATAAATACAAAAAAAAAATTCAGCAATTCATTCAACTCAATCTAAAAAAATATTCAAAACAAGCAATTTTAAGGTAACACCATATGTAAAACAGTCGGCCAAGAAAACAACAACGATATTACATCTTTCTCACATATTCACACACAATCTTGATTAATAATTAAAACTAATCTTTAACAATTTTTATTATACTTCATAATATATAATATTCGTTAGGCAATCTTTCACTCGGATAAAACCCGGGCGAAGCCGGGTACACATCCGCTAGTATATTTATAAAATGAATAAAAAAATACATTTATGTGTTCTGAAAATAGAGCAATCCATATTTGATTCATTAGATAATAAAAAGGCATATATTTTATCAAATCCAATATATGCCTTTTTATTACCTAATATATATGTGTGCATGAAGAAATTATAATCAGTATACTGAATTAAAGCAGTTAAATCAATATATTTATTGACTTTTGGCAGTTTTTTGCTGATAACTCAAAGAAGATTGGAACTGAATAATTAGATTTTTAACTCGCTTGACCTCTTGACTATCGCTGAAAAATATAAATTCGCAACTACCTACAGTTTCCGAATTCCCAGCTGTATGCAGCTGGAAGTTGCTGATGGTTTGCGCCATATATTGGAATACCTAAAAACTAGACTGACGTGTAAGTTTATAATTATTTATTTCTGTTGTTTAAAGTGTGGTGGTTCGTCTGGTTTTGAAGAAATGATTCAATTATTCATTCCAATGTATTTTAATTATTACAAATAAAATATAAAAATAAATATCAATGTTAATTATTATTGTTTCAAATTAAAATATAGTAAAGAAGAGTTGAAAAAGGTTTGAGGAAAATGGATGGATGAAAAATGGACGTTGGCTCGTGGTGGCCGTCAAAACAAAGGTCTCCTCCCACATGCTTACCACGTCACCACCACCGCCGCGCATGCGCCGACTTAGCTTACCCAGCCGGCCGAGGTGGTGGCGGTTGAAAGGGCTGTTCAAAATTGGCGGTGGGTGAAAACACCGTCACACCCCCCGGCTCCTAAGGACTCCCTGTCCTTGAAAGATAGAAGTTGAGAAGCATGAGCCCGGTACACTCGTCCTTCGGTGTCTTGGATGTCATAGACTAGACTGCTGAACTTCTTATTAACGAAGAAAGGGCCTTGATGTATTGGGCTGAGTTTAGACTTGCATGTAAGGTGCTTTGCAACAGTCCTCATTACTTGATCTCCCTCAGAGAATTCCACATCTGGATAATTTGTGTGATTTTTAAATAAATATTTCTTTCAATAAGTATTAAATTATTCATCACTGTTTTCTACTTTAGGCCTCGCCATCCAGCGTTGTGACTCAATTTCTTCTGATCACTGCAACAAAGATATTGATTTATCAATTTATAATTTTCAAGTCAGTTTCCAGCATTACTGTAAAGCTAGGAGCTTTTAGTTCAGGTTAAGCCATCGGGACCTTGTATTGTCTTTTTTTTTTCAAATTTAAGACAAGATAACATTTTGGCGCAGCCGACAGGATAAAGATTGAAGAATTACTGATTACACAAAGGTGCAACTGTGAACCAGTGATTACTTCTCAGGATGGCTGACCAACCAGTTAGTAGTGCTGAACTGAAAAGGCTTAGGACGCCAGTGCGTGCAAGGTTCACCAAGGCGTTCAATGAGCTCGAAACAGAGATCAAGAAGAAGGAAGTCAAGAAAGCAGATGTAGAGAAAATCTTCCGCCGACTCCAGACCCACCATGAAAAGCTTTCAATATTGAACATGAGGATGGAAGAAGCTCTGCTACGAGAATCAGCGTCTGAAGACATTTTCACTGCCGAGTACGAATCCGCTTGTGAGTACGAAGATAATTTCAGTGACATTATGACTGATTACGAGGCTCTTGCGAAAAAGGATGACGTTAGTACAATCAGCGGCACAGCAGCAATGAACTATCGACTACCGAAGCTGGAGTTCAAGAAGTTTGGGGGAGAACCAAGAGAATGGATTACATTCTGGAGTCAGTTCAGCACGATTGACCGGGATCCACAGATGCCTCCAGAAACTAAGTTTCAGTATCTCTTTCAAGCCACTGCCGAGAACTCCGAGGCAAGAGAAGCAGTCGAAAGTTTTCCACCGAGTGCCGACAACTACCCTAAAGTCATCGAGTATATCAAATCACGTTTTGGAGAGGATGAAATGCTTGTTGAGATTTATGTACGTGACCTGCTTCAGAATGTGAGAGCCGAAGGTAAGATGTCTGTAGTGAAGCTTTACGATAGACTGGAGACACAACTGCGAGCATTAGAAACATTGGGCGTCGCTCGTGACAAGTTTGCGGCTATGCTGTACCCACTCGTCGAATCAGCGCTACCAGAGGACACCCTTAGAGTATGGGAACGAAGTCAATATACGGTGAGCGGAAGGGAAGTACAGGATAAGTTGACACAACTCATGACGTTTTTGAAGACAGAAGTGAAGGGCGAGAGTCGAGTGAATATGGCCAAAGCAGCGTTCAAGATCGACAACAATCAAGATGCGAAGGATGATCGATCAAACAGGAAATCTCTTTCTAAGAAGAATACTGGAAGTAAAATGCCGACGGCTACTGACCTCGCCAACACCACTCAGATCGCCAACACCACTCAGATCGCCAACACCACTCAGATGCGAAACAACTGCATCTTTTGTGGGAATGGTCACTCGAGTCAAGAATGCTACAGTGGACAGCGGATGCATCTACCAGAGAAGAAAGATAAGGCTAAAGGGAAGAATGTTTGTTTTTGGTGCCTGCTTCCTGGCCACGGATTCAAGAAATGCCGGATTAAGCCACGTTGTCCTGTCTGCGGAGGGAAGCATTACCCCATTATGTGTCCTACTTTGGAAGCCCAGAAGACTTCTCATCATCAAAAAGCGGAACTAAAGGTTTCAGGGGAAAGTCCTGCAACAAAGCAAGAGGCCGCCAATCAATTCACGCCAACAACTTTAAACAACGCTACCGTGGGAGGATCTATCTACAAACTCTGATAGTCAAGATAAGCGGACCAAAGGGGAAGCATAATGTTCGAGTGTTGCTTGACTGTGGATCCCAGCGGTCCTATATTTCAAAGAGAATGGTGGACGCACTGGGCCTAAAGAAAGTGCAACAAGTTACACTTACCCACAATCTGTTTGGAGGCGGAGAAATTCGTCAAAAGAAGCACAATGTGTACAAAGTAAATGTTTCCAGCCTCAACAACGAATACATGGATGATCTCAAATTATTGGATCAGGAAGTAATTTGCGGACACATCAGTCAAGTACAGGATCATACTATACTCAATGAGTTAAAAGCTCGAGGGATCAACTTGACTGACATATGCCAAGGTGAATAGATATTAATCCACATGTTGATTGGTTCGGACTTGCTCAGCAGCATTCTGACAGGCAGAATGAAAATATTGCAAAGTGAGTTGTGGCGACAGAAACCTGGGTAATGGGACCAGCAATAGGGAACGACATGGAAGATTCATGCCTGATCGTGACTTCACTTCACGTTAATAGTTTTGACGTACAGGATTTATGGAATTTGGATGTGCTCGATATCATGGATGCAACAGAAGCAAAATATAGGAAAGGTCTGATCGAAACCTCCAACACTCATGTCAAGGAGATCACAACACTTACGAAGAGTGAAGATTGGAACCATGTCGCAGGAGAACACAATCCAGCAGATCTCCCATCCCGTGGTGAATCCCCATCGAAATTCACAAAATCCGGATGGTGGTAGGGACCAAAATGGCTTCAGGAAAAGAAAGAAGACTGGCCAGTATCAAAAGTACAGCATGATCTGGAATCCATTGAAGAAGAGAGGAGGAAGACTGTGGTGGCTGGATTTGTAGCCAAAAAGCCCGAGGAGAATCCATGGTATCTGAATCTATGCGAGGGAAAACGTGAAGTGACTCTAACACAAATACTGAGAGTAATCGCGTGGATGCTACGTTTCAAGCCCTCTGAATACAAAGGAGATATCATCTCACAAGAGGAGCTAGACAGTGCTGAAAAGTCCCTAGTTAAGATAATACAGAGTGAATCGATCGGTGAGGAAGATACCAAGATGAAGCAGCTACACGCGTTCCAAGATGAAGAAGGATTATGGAGAGTGAAAACGAGGATAGTGAATCGAAATGACGATGAACTGTTCCGATTGCCAATTTTGATCCCAACGAATAATCCGGTCACAGAGCTAATTGTGAAATCAGTCAACGAGAAAATGTACCACTGTGGAGCCCAGACGCTGCGATCAGTACTAAGAGAGAAGTTCTGGATTCCAAAAGCTCGACAACTAGTTCGTCATGTAATTCATAAATGTCCTCGCTGTCGACGATTTGAAACCAAGCGAGTCGACGTACCAGAAGCATCATTGCCTCAACATCGCGTAAGGAAGGATGTTGTGGTTTTTGAGGTGACAGGAATTGACCTCGGAGGACCTTTATATCTGGAAGATGGACAAAAGGTTTGGTTCGTCATTTTCACCTGTGGCGTATACCGTGCGGTCCACCTCGAACTGGTGACACTTTTATCGACAGAAGCATTGGTGGGAGCAGTAGAGAGGTTCGTAGCAAGACGAGGTTGCCCTGCAGTCATCTACTCAGATAATGGGACGAATCTAGTTGGACTCCGGAACGAACTTTATCGAGTTAATTTCGGAGTGAAATGGAAGCTCAATCCTCCGGCAGCACCGTGGTGGGGAGGTTGGATCGAGAGAATTGTTGGACTCACCAAAAAGCTGCTTCGAAGATTGCTGGGAAAACGTGTTGTCAACTACGAAGAAATGGTGACGATCCTCGAAAACTGTGAACGAGTTATCAACGCGCGACCACTCACCTACATTGCTGAGGACAATGATAACCTTGTGCCATTAACCCCAGAGATGTTCCTTCGAGAACCAAGAACTGAAGGAGAGATTGATCTAAATGAATTCAGGTGTAACTTTGGGAAGAGCTATGAGAAACGCAAACGACTCCTGAAGGAATTCCGTAAGAGGTTCAGAAGCGAGTACCTAGGATTGTTGGTGCATCACGACAATCGCAAGAAACAACGACAGTTAAAAGTTGGAGATATCGTCCTTGTGGAGGTTGAAAACAGGAAGCAAATAAACTGGCCTATGGGAAAGATTACGAAGGTGTTTCCTGGAACTGACAATGTGCGAAGACTTGTGGAAGTTAAGACTAAGTCTGGATTCATGAAGCGTGCAGTTCAACGATTGTTCCCACTTGAAGTACCATCTGAGGACGTAGAACAAGGCGACGGGGAGCTTAAGCCAGCGGAGGATGAGATCGTCAGGGAGAAAACACCTGGTGTGGAGTCCGTGTCAGTGCAAGAGAAAACTACTCCAGTAAAAGTAGGGAAAGTTTACACGCGTTCTGGAAGAAAAGTCAAGTTACCGATTAGGTTTAAGTGAAGTTTGAGAGAAAATTTAATCATAAAACATTCTGTTAGATTTGAGATAATTCCTTCTTTGTTTTTTTTTTAAATTAATATTGACCTTATAGCAAAGTTCAAAAGGTCAAGGTGGGAGAGTGACGCGACCATAGGTACTTTTGGGCCAACCGACGTTGGCAACACTGCCCCCGCTGCCCCCCGCGCATGCGCGAGCAGAAAAGAATACCTCGCCATCTCCGGTAAACAAAAGCTGTCTCGACGCCAACGCTTGGTTTTGACAGGCCTGAAAAAGAACTATCTCTCATAAATTTTAATAATTGTTTTGAATAATATTTGTATTAATATTAATTTGTGTGATTTTTAAATAAATATTTCTTTCAATAAGTATTAAATTATTCATCACTGTTTTCTACTTTAGGCCTCGCCATCCAGCGTTGTGACTCAATTTCTTCTGATCACTGCAACAAAGATATTGATTTATCAATTTATAATTTTCAAGTCAGTTTCCAGCATTACTGTAAAGCTAGGAGCTTTTAGTTCAGGTTAAGCCATCGGGACCTTGTATTGTCTTTTTTTTTTCAAATTCAAGACAAGATAACAATCATGATAGTTCTTTCTCTTTATCTGAGATTTTCTGGTATTCTCGCGAGCCAGACCTCTTGCTTCTTCTAAAGTGATGGGATGGTCAGCAAAAGATGGTGATTCATCAATCCTATACAGAAGAAACTTTGGGCTGAATTTGGTTACTTCATATGGGGTCTGGTTGTATGTCTTGACAATAAATGGTACATGTCTCGACCATTTTTGTTTCGGTTTCTCCAAAATTGCAGCTCTCAATCTTGTGAGAAGGGTATGGTTAGCCTTTTCTACCATTCCACATGTCTGAGGATGGTATGGAGTAGCAAGGGAATGGGCAATTTTATTTTAGAAGCTTCTACTTGTGAAATTCGAACCATTGTCTGTCAGAATACGTTTGATTGGTACTCCAGAAGATAACAGCTGTCTAAGGATGTTGAGGATGGCAGCTGAATTATTGAATGCTGTGGGAGATGCCCAAATGTAACGACTATGATGATCTATGATAACCTGGAGATAGTTATGTCTGGTGTTCTTGGCTTCATTTCCCAAAACAATTGTATCGAGTCCAATAAGGTCAAATGGTTGGAGGTCGCTGTCCAGTATTTGGTAGTGGCCTATTGTCGGTTGGTTTGACTGTTTGCTGAGCTGACAAACTTTACATGAGGAAACATACTCTTTTATGGTCCTGAGCATTTGTGGCCACCAGTAATATGTGGAAATCAGCTTCAATGTTTTTTTTTTTCCAGGATGTACAAAGTCTTCATGAAAGTGCAACTGCTTTGGAATGGCCTCGAATTCGTATAATGACAATGCCACTTTTAATTTGGGGATTCTTTACAAATCGCAAGTCTGCCTGTTGTTGAGCAATCTTCATCTTATCTTCGGTTATGAATGTGCACACTAGATTCCTGGAAAGTGCGTCAACATGTGTTTGCTGTCCTCCTGCTCTGTGGATAATGGTGAAGGATCTAGAAGATGGCTCCATTGACCATCGGAAAAGTCTTCCCCCAGGGTTTTTATGATTCAATAGCCATTTTAAAGCGCTATGATCAGTGACAATTTGGAATGGCTTGTCTAGGTAGTTGTTGAAATGTCTGACTGCTTCGATGATGGCAAAACATTCCAACTCTGCAGCGGTGTAGCGTGACTGTGTTGGGTTGAGCCGTTCTGAGAAATAGGAAACAACCCGTTCTCTGCCATCTAGATGTTTCTGTGCAAGAATTGCACCAAGTCCTTTCTCTGAGGCATCAGTGTAGAGCTTACATGGTAAGGTGGGATCGTAAATTGCCAGAACTGGAGGTTGTGTGATTAAATTCTTCAAAGTTTCAAATGCTTTTTGGTGAATTTCAGACCAGTGGAAAATTTTATCTTTCTTCAATAAATCTGTTAGAGGTTGTGCTATTGAACTGAAATATTTTATAAATCTCCGATAATAACTACACAATCCAGGAAATTGCTGTATGTTTTTGACCGTTTTGGAGATTGGGAAACTTTTAACGGCTTCTATTTTTCGAGGTGAGGGTGTAACCTGATTGTATTTTATGATATATCCAAGATACTCTATTTATTCTCTGATAAAAGAACATTTTTGAAGCTTGAGCTTGAGGTTTTGGGAATATAATTTTTCTAGCACTTCTGATAGAAGGTCAAAATGTTCTTCTAAAGTTTTAGAATATACGATGAAATCATCAAGATAGTTGATGCATCCCTTGTACATTAATGGACCAAGAGTTTGTTGTACTGATTCGCTGAAATGTAGCAGGGGCGTTTTTCAACCCAAAAGGCATTACTAACCACTCATAAAGCCCTTCGTTGGTGATGAATGCTGTCTTCTCTGTGCTGTCTGGAGTCATTTCGACATGCCAATAACCTGGAGCGATGTCCAACGAAGTGAAGTATTTCGCTCCCTGAAGACGATCGATGACTTCTTGAATGTTAGGCAGAGGCATCTTGTCGTCAATGGTAAGGGCATTGAGGCGGCGGTAATCAACGCAAAGCCTATTTTGGCCATCCGCCTTTGGTAGAGTGTGACTGGGAAGGCCCAAGGGCTTCGACTGTCTCAAACTAGTCCTTTTTTCTTTAAATCTTCAACCTGTCGTTTAATCTCATCATACTCTGAGGCTGATCTTCGATACGGTCGAAGTTGGATAGGCGGATGAGGAACGGTATGGATGTTGTGTTTTGCTATTTTGAGTTTTTCTACATCAAAAGAATTTTCACTGAAAATAGTTGTATATTTATGTAATATCTTGTCGAGGGTTTGATTTGTTTCTGCTCTCAAATGATTCGCCTGAAATTTACAATTATACAAAGATGGTCCTTTAGTAGTCACAACACCATTCTTGATGTTGACATGAAGATTGAACAGAGTTCCCACGTTAAGACCACGTGAAGATTGGTCGCTCTATTAGTTTAAATTAACTGTTGTTAAATCATTTGAGTTAGAAGATGAAGGGTTGGAAGTAGCATACAAAGTTGAGGGTTGTTCGTTTGCTGCAGTTTCTTTAGGGAATGTTTTGGGTCTATATGGGCATTTATTATGTCAATGAAAACTATTTAAATTTCGCATTTTGCAAAATCTGCATGGGTATGGTGGCTTCGGAGGTGAAGCGACGTAAGAGGTAGGATCTTTAAATTTATTATCGCTAAAGGCTGGTTTGCAGTTCTTTTGTATGGAGCTAACAGCAGCCTCCAATTTTAAAGTTTCCCTTACCCAAGTCTCTATATCTTCGAAATGTATTGGGGCTAAGCTTATCTTCCATTGTGCTGGTAATCCTTCCGTCAACATCTGGATTTGTTCGACTTTGGATAAGAAAATTTGTTTTAGAAGTCGGATTTTGGACTGAAAATAGTCATTGACGGATTCATCGCGGCGTAGATACCTCCGTTGTGCATCAATTAATGGTGCTGCTGTTGATGATCCAAATCTTGTAATAAATTTTTGTTTGATGGTTACCCATTGATTAATATTTGTTCCCGCAATTTCATCAGCATACCATTCTAAGGCTCTACCTTCTAGATAGTAAAAGAACATCTTTCCTTTATCTTCATCTGTAACATGTAATTCAAAAAGTTTTACCCAGCTCTGGGCACGAATATCCTTCTGATCCCCGCTGTATTTTTGCAATTTTAAAATATTTTCTTTCGACATAATGATATTGGATATTATTTTTATTCTCAAAATTTTTTTTTCAGTATTCAATTTTTTGCTTAAAACTTAATAAAATCCAAATTATGTTCACAATTGAGAGACTGAAATAAATATAATATTAAAATGAATAAAATCTTTTTGATGCTTGAATAATTGAAAATACTTGCCGGCTGCACCAAAACTGTGGTGGTTCGTCTGGTTTTGAAGAAATTATTCAATTATTCATTCCAAGGTATTTTAATTATTACAAATAAAATATAAAAATAAATATCAATGTTAGTTATTATTGTTACAAATTGGAATATAGTAAAGAAGAGTTGAAAAAGGTTTCATGAAAATAGATGGATGAAAAATGGACGTTGGTTCGTGGTGGCCGTCAAAACAATGGTCTCCTCCCACGTGCTTACCACGTCACCACCGCCACCGCGCTTGCGCCGACTTAGCTTACCCAGCCGGCCGAGGTGGTGGCGGTTGAAAGGGCTGTTCAAAATTGGCGGTGGGTCAAAACACCGTCACAAAAGAAAGGTGTAATTTAGAAATTAAGTACTGAAAATAAATTCAACCATATCCCTGTAGAGGGAACATTAGGGAACGATAAATGCAATATATATATTTTATACTTACTGCAACTTATTGGAGGCACAAATAAACATACATGAATATTGAAATAAATCGGTTTAAAATTTCCAAATTCATTCTGTACTCACAGTAACTCAATTTAAACAAGAATTTGTCCTTCTCATCGCTTGCCACACATACACTCACCTCGACTGCTTCATAGTCTACCACCTTTAAATTAAAAGTATTATTTTTTTCTCACTATTGAAAATTATTTGTTTTAGAATGCTCGTGCGAAAGTTGAAGTTTTTTATACCAGGAACTAAGATATTGTTTTTTTAAAGGATTTTCTCTGCAAATCAAACCATTTTGGGACAAGAAACTTTTGCACTTTGCAGCTGCGTTCATTAGAGAGGCTCTTTCCCCTAAGATTTATTAACAACATAAAGTTGCTTTTATCGTGTTTTTCCCTAGATCTATCCACCACCAGACAGTCTCTCCAGCCTCGAGTGAACTTTCAGCCTGTTTTACTCCGAGGAGTCGTAACTACTCTCAGTCACCAGCTGGAAGTTGGCTGAGGGCCAGGGAAACAAAAGTGGTCTTTATGAGCAATTAAATCCAGATGTATGTACATCATATTTAAGATTTGAAATTTTCCCTAGGAGGACCAGCTTCCAATGTCTCGATCCTACAATAGTGTCATTGAGTCGTCCCAAGATCACTAGCTGATTTGATGGTGTGTTAGATTTCCAAGGATGGCACCAAGTTTTGCTACACCTTGTACATGCATTAGGCTTTATTCTCAACTTGTAGGTATTTTGAGTTTTCAATAACCGTTTCTGTATCAATGGTAGGACTTCAGACTGCTCTGTTCCAGAGAGGTGGTGATTTTCTGTTCCTTGCATATGATATTGGTACTGCCCAGCAGATATAAACTCGCTAGTTACGCACTAATGGCTAGGTTGATCTTCTGTCAGGAAAATATTATGTTTATTTCTTCCTTCATTGGGTTATCCCTCGGTACTGAAAGCTGCTCTGGTTGGTTTTGTGCGACGTTCTTGATGGGAAAATTTATGGAGTGTATGCTAAATTCCAACCAATTGGCCAAAGTCCCTTCCTATAAACCTTTTTTCTCATGGAATCTCATTCCATTGTGGCGAAGACATAGTTCAAATGATTTTCAGGACATTCATCTCCAACTCTAGGGTCGAGTTTAATTCCATTCCAGCGATACTCAAGCCATGTCCATGTCCACTGACATGTTTGCGCTGCATGCTTCTTACTTCTTGATATGCGGCATTTGTCATAACCTTTATTTTATTTTCGAATATTCTAAATCAATTTCTTTATCCAATATTCACTTTTGGTTCATTCATCATCAATTTGCTCAGATAATCCATTATCTTACCCAGTTTGCACCAAATAAATACTTCAAATTATAAAGGAGAGAGTTCATCGCTTTCCCTCTTCTGATGCCACTGAATGAGCACGAGAGTCCGAAGGCACACAGCTGGATATGCATTGTTTATATTTACAAAAATATTTTAATCGATAAAAAAGCTAACTTTTAATGAAAGATATGTATCTTGAACTATACAAAAACTTATCTATATATTGATTTTTCAAAAAGAAACACTCAGACTTTCTCGAGGAAATTGATTCTCTAGTGACAAGGTTGTTAGAGTTATTACATACAGTTATTATATATGATTTATCTTCAACAACCTTCCTACTATATATTGGTTTTGTGTTGAGAAATGTGAGAGCGCTGCCCCCTGGGATATCGAAATAACTATAATTTCGTTCCTATATGCGCCTCTCTTTTTGAACACATTATTTTATTTGCGAGCCAAAAATATGCTCTTCCACACTAAGAACCTCACTGTTGGCTTTAGCAAAACTTTTATCTCTAGGGCACGCTTCCTCAAGACGGGTTAAATATGAAGAGAGTTGGCCATCTCTCTAGACTAGGACATCTCTCAACTTTGAAAATCAGATCGTAAAGCAGTTTTTTTTTATAAAGAAAAAATACCATAAGTGGTGGTCACTTGACTCAAAGGTTTGATTACACAATGGGATATTTAATGTATTGAAACATTTTTTATAGATACAGCATGGATACTTGATGGTAAACCTTTAAGACGTTTCAATTTTATTGAAGTTTAATCATTTGTGTGTGTATTCATGAATTATTTATTTTATTATTTTAGGCATAATTTCCACACCACCCAGGAGGTACTGCCTTTGGCGCGTTACCCTTTGTTTATAGTGGCGGGTTCCCCAGTAGGCCTATACCACTCTTCTAACAGAGCTCCAACATCGGGTCGCTCGAGTCAGCCTCCGCCTTTTTTAAGCATTACTCGGCCAAGTCCGATTAAATCAGCCCTGCCAGGCTCCTAGACATCCTACCTAGAGTAAAAGAATTATTTTATAAAGTGCCCATTGTTGGAGAGGGGTGACCCAGGAAACCTAATTTGAATTTTATAACTAAAAATGTATCAATTAAATAATAAATACAAATTTATGAAATACAGTAAACTCTTCTATAATGCGATTAATGTGTTCCGTGTTGTATGAAATCGCGTTATAGGAATTCGCGTTGTACGAAATAAAACTTGTATAACGCGAATATTGTTAGGGTAAATTGTTAGTGACAAATATCATGTAAAAATGTATTGTATAAAATGATGTATATAGGAAAAATAATTATATACTAAAACAAAACTAAATGTTATATTATTTTATATGCAATTGTATATAAAAAACAAATTTTTTAATGTTTATTCACTACGTATTTTGTTTTTTTTATATACATTTTTGCATATAAAATAATATAACATTTAGTTTTAGTATATAATTATTTTTTCTATATACATCATTTTATACAATACATTTCTGCATGATACAGTATACACCTATCCCCGATTTACACGGTAGTTACGTTCCTGAGAAAAACGTGTAAATCAAAAATTAAAAAATTTCGCGAAATTTTTATGCGAAGAAATACAGACACAGTGTGCGCGTGCAGCAAGTCAGCACATAAGCTCGGAATTCCTCGTGAGATGTGTACACAGCGCATGTGTTCAATTACAGTAGCATTTAGTATAGTGCGATAAAAACAAAATGAATAACTTATTTGGAAAACCGTGTAAAAGCGAAAACGTGTAAAACAAGTACCGTTAAAATCGGGGGAAAGGTGTATCTCCTTTTCAATTTTTCTTTTTTTCCAACTTTATTCATCATGCCTGGGGAGCAAGTTTCGTAATTTTTTATATTTGCAAAATATTAACATGTAAATTCTAATGCAATACCTTATATGCGTTAAAAATATTATTTTAAGATTTAAAACTCAATTTAACACTATTTAAAAAAATTTACTTACAGAAACACATGTGAAATTAAATTGACAAAGTATACAACACTACTTCGTTTGAAAAAAAAACAAAAAAAAATAAAAACGCGTGTGCATAAAAATTAAATGTATTGTACAGTTGTACATATACATATTCCCTAATCTAATGCTCTCTTTCTTAGCATTTATCCTGCATTATGCAAAATGTTTCTCTAATATCGATAGAAATTCGAATTTTCATATTTAATAAAAAAATAACCAGTTGCTGAATATTACTGAAAGGTTTTATTACACAATGATGATCTTCAATGTCTTGAAACATTTTTCATAGAGATACGGTATGAATTATTGATCAGACGCCTTGTAGTATAATTTTTTCGAAATCCATTTATTTGTTTGTGTATCGACTTATAATTTTTATTTTATTATTTTTAGGCATAATTTCCACACCACCCAGGAGGTACTGCCGTTGGCGCGTTACCCTTTGTTTATAGTGGCGGGTTCCCCAGTAGGCCTATACCACTCTTCTAACAGAGCTCCAACATTGGGTCGCTCGAATCAGCCTCCTCCATTTTATAGGCATTACTCGGCCGAGTCCGATCAAATCAGCCCTGCCAGGCTCCTAGACATCCTACATAGAGTAAAAATATTAATTTATAAAGTGGTAATTGTTGTAGTGTCGTGACCCAGGAAACCTATTTTTCTTTATAGAACTAAAATTTTCTCAATATAATAATAAATTCAATTTGTGAAATAAATGCATTCATGAAAGTAACTTGAGAAATATTAAAAGAAGATGGAAATTTCATATCAATTGTTCTTATTATATTCATAATTTAATGCAAAAAAATATAGAAAAACCAGCTTTATAAAATTAGCAAGGACGTTCAAAACATAAGAATAATGACGGAGTGCAACTTTTTACTATACTCATTCTTTATTCTAATAATTTTTTAACATTTATCCTGCATTATTTAAAAGGTTTCTCCAACGTCAATAAAAATTCAAGTTTTCATATTTATTCGAAAAGTAACCAGTTGCTGAATATTCATTTTGAAAATTCAAATTCAAGAGCACTAAATATACAAGTGATTTAAATCAATTTAAAAGTTTCTTATAGCAGTCTGATACACAGAATGTACCCTATTATTTTTTTAAATATCTATACTTGTTTCAAGTAGACATTATAGCCATTTTGGGAAGTTAATGATTTCCTTTTAATCAAATACATCAAACATCTAAATATAAATAATAATATCACATAGATAAGATTTGATTGAAAGGTTTATTCAGTGAAAAAAACGTGATATTTCTAGTACAACTATCTATATATTTCGAACAGTTCAAAAGTAAGGTGCTGCTGTTCCTCAATCAAATTCAAAATAGGCGAATCATTATTTTACTTCAAGGTATGGAATCGCTGTTTATTTCTCAATATATATAAATATGTATAAAGTATCTTACCATTTGGCAAGAGGCCAGAACGCCATTTTTCTGCTACTTTCATTCGCTGGTGTTTTTGGACTTGTGAGCAAGTCATTGGCCATTGAAACAATTTTTTACAGAGATATTTTTGCCAATAATAGGTTTAGTAGTTATCAAAATATAAAGTGTTTTGTTTTAAGCTGCAAACCTCTTCAATTTCTAATTAAGGTCATATTTGAAATTAATATGAAAAGTTTTAATTAGTACATGAAGTATAATAATTTGCAGAGCTTTTAGTTATAGAGGTTAAAATGGATTCTTGTTACTTTGTGAATAACATTTGAAATGCCTTTTCCAAGAGGTCAGCTTCATTTTCAGTATAAAAGCAAAACAGTCTAATGCATATCACAGCGGCATTGTAGATTGTAGTGGCAAACCACTAGGAGAGGTCACCACTGATGAACCAGGCTCTCATATTATATAATATATGCAGTAATGCCAGTGTAAAATTGTTATTTTCACATAAATCATACAGATCAAAATATTATAATATTTTAATATAGGTCCTAATGTATCATTTCTGATCTTCATGTTAGAATTTTTAGAATTACATTTGGCAATTATTCAGGGATTATGTGGGCAGAAATTTCACCTCACAGTCCACATAAAACCTCGCATTGTGAACCATCCTACCTATATTTTAAAGTATACAGCTCAATAGAACATAGAATTTCAATAGTGAAAACGTTAATCGGGATACATTGTTCCCAACCTGTATTTAAGAAGATATAGAAGCTAAGCATCATCCAAAATCTACGAAGTGATGTAGTCAAATAAAAATATATCTCTAAGCGTTTCTACAATTCAATCCGCCTCAAAAACGGAGTCTATCTCATGAATATTCACAAACTAAGAGAATGTCATTCTACAGGTCATCATTTTAACCTACCCCGATGTTACATGCCATTTCTATAACTTTTACAAATAAAAAAGATTCATACATGAATATTGTCATGAGTCACCTGTGAAAAAATAGAACTTATCATCATCATAAAAAGAAAAACAAAGAAAAGAAAACAAAAGGAAAGCAGGGTTTTTTTTTTTAATATAGATATTTTTTGTAAAATAGTAATAATCTTGCTATATTTAATAATAAGCTGTATTTAAATATAAATATGCTGATTCAGTTGAGTAACTAAGTTTTTATATTTTAAATACATAAGAAAACACAATAGTATTTTTGATAGAATAATACTATGCAAATATTGAATACATGACAATATTGATGAGACAAAGGCGGGGATGTAGGTCTCAGAGAGTTTATTATGTGGAAGGTTTCATCTTGGTGAGCCATGGTCACTAAGGGCCGATATAATGGAGTCTTAGGGTCTTTGTTTCAGCCAGGGAGAGTTGCTGGTGTAGCACGATATGTTATATAGTTTTCCGTCAAGGTGTATTCCGATCGAGGGGCAAAAGCTAACTGGTCCGTTATCTCTAACACGTTGCCGAGAAAACGGTGGTCAACGGTTAAATACAATAATACCCGTCATCTCTGTAGTGCTGTTCCTGTGATATAAATGAAATAAAGAATAATAAAATAATTTAAACTAATAAAATAGAGTTTATAATTTGAGAGATAACCTTTTCTGGTCACATGCACCATTCTGTCGGCTACTTGTTGGCACACAAAAATATTTAAAAACAAAAAAGGCATATCCTGACCGCGTGCCATCTAGTGAATCAAAAATAAACTAAACGTTTATTCAACTTGTTCCGTGATATTTAGCCAACCCAATATCTTGATAAATCAAGAAAAGCTCACCACGTACTTGTTTCAGGCTGTTGGTCCTTTTGTTCCACTAGATGGCGCTCTGCTATCTAGAAAATGCTCATGTGAGCTCGGTCAGGATCGGCTTTTTTAAAAATTAACATCTGACATTTTTTTCTATTTTAAGTTAGTTTTTTTCATAGCACTATATATATGTAGTAATGTAGTAGTAGTTTATGCTGTTGGATGAATGCAGTGTGGCATGTTGGTTAGAAGCAGTCGTGGTTGTTGAGCGATGGGTGGTAAGGACACACAGGAGACAGGATCCAGAGGCAAAAACCCGTGAGGAAATAGATCGGGGAGGAAAGATAGAAGGTCCCAGAACAACCCCTAGAACAACTGGCGTCGAGGCCACCTCGGTGAGAACTGAACTTTGATCATCCCGTCTAGCCGCTTTTAAGCCGCTTTAAGGAAGATAAGTCCCCTAGGGGAGAATGAAGTCGTGATACTTGTTTAAAAAGGGGGTTGTTTGTTAACCTGGCTATCTTCCCTCTTTCCTTGTACTCCCACACAGGCCATTTTATTTTACATATTTCCAAATATTATTATAGATGTCCCCCCCTTTCAAAGAAGAATTTGTGCAGGAAATTCTTTGAGGGTGGGAAATAATTTGGCTATGTACAAATTAATTTTATGTGTAGGTTAATATGGTACAGAGTGTAGGTATGGACAATCATAGCTATGTGCAATATGGATACGTGAATGAGGAGGTGAAGAGATTGGAAAGGTGGAAAGTAAGAGGGCTGTAAAGTAAGTGTTTCAACATTGCAAAATGGATAAAGGAAGCCATTAGAAAGAGGCTGGAGCAAATAGTCATCTCTGCAGCATTCGTCAACAAAACGTATTGAGACATTTTACAGAGATACTTTAGAATGAAGGAGAATGATTAAGCAGACAACTTATGTGCGGTTCTCTTGATGACACTAAAATTAATAAATTAAACAAATAATGGACATGCACGTACGTGAAAAAGACCTTCGGGGTCGAGTGAGAAAAAAAGGTGGACCTTTGCGGTCGATTGACAAAAAATGAGACCTCTGAGGTCGAATGGTTGAAAAAAAAAACTTCACTTTCAGAATCTAAGTTTCGATGTAGGAATAGATACACTGCAGAAAGACTGAGAGGTTCAGCGAAAATTTGGTCATTGGTTCATAAAAAAACATAAGTACGAAAAATTAAAGAACAAGAGTTTTATTTTTTTTTCAAGAGCGATGATGAAAGATAAGAAAAAATTTCGAGAGAACATGTTATTGATAAGAAAATAAGGCATTGTAAGCTTGTGGCATGATATCTGAAAATTGTGCATTACTTGAATTATAAATGGGAGATATGTATGATAAATATAAAAGGCAAGGTTTTAAAACAAAAAACATAAAAGTAAAAGTGACATAAAAGTTGAAATAAATTTTGAAATTTGAAAAAAGTGTGTGTGTGGTGGGGATTAAATTAAAAGAGATTTTAAAATTAACAATAAATAATAATAAAAGATAAACGTTGGTCGAGGTAAATTAAAATTGTAATGGAGTTAATAAAAGGTTGAGGGGGGGATATATAAAAATAAAAGACTAAATACATATTGGTTAACATGTTTGAACAAAAAAAATTATGAAAAAAGATTCGATATGCCCCATGCCCATTTAAAGTCGTATGTATAATGTATATTGGCGAGAGAGTATTTTTTTAAAACTGATATTCAAATACAGTAGATATATTGTTTATGATAGTTTCAGGTAGAAATGGTACTACAGTGTGGACATGAATTTAAGAGAAAAAAAAATGGTCACAGGTGAATGAAAAGTGAGATAATTTGGCTGAGTTGACTAAAAAGTTCACGCTCTGTCATTATGTGATAGACTACACATAAGTTGTTGTAAATTTGGGGTTACTCTCTGGTGACCAGTTTGATTAAGGGGACATTAATAGTAAATATTAAACTCTTTAAAGTTTAACAATTTAAGGAATTGAATTATAGTTAAATAAATGAAGTAAATTTAAACATAAAATGGGCATATTATGGTTTTAAAATTGATATGAGAAGTTATTTAGAGCATAAACTGTGCTAAAAGTGGGCTAACATGGATGTGATATATATAACAAACAAAAATGTAAACGGACGAAATCAAAATAAAGTTAAACACTCACTGTTGATGGGCTTTTGTTGGACTTCGAAGCTGGGTTGCGTTGAAAACTTGAAGAGGTTCGGGGTCGCAGATTGAACCTTGGTTCATGTTGGAAAGTCCCGATGGGGAATGTGGTTGCCGTACATGGCGTGTAGACGAGTCCGCGGGATGTAGGCGGCTTGATCCGCTCGTGGTGGCGTAGACTGGCAGGGGACGGCGTTGTTGGAAGAAATTGTTCCAGTGGGGTTCTGCATTACTCTAATACTGTCGGGATGCTCGCAGTCACCAAAGCTCTCGTAGCACTTCTCCTCACTGAGACTGGGGCTGTCTCGCTTGTCCGGCGTGCTAGAGTCACTGAGGTCTGTGTCCTCTAACAGTAGGCGGTGGTCATGTTGAGGGTTCTTGGACATCTCATCTTCCACAGTCAGCTCATGTAGATCAGGGGTAGTGGGCTCTTGGGAAGTATGTGCAATTGGGACTTGGGAAGTCTGTTCAATTCGGACTTGGGAAGTCTGTTCAATTGGGACTTGGGTAGTATGTTCAATTGGGACTTGGGAAGTCTGTTCAATTGGGACTTGGGAAGTCTGTGCAATTGGGATTTGGGAACTCTGTTCAATTGGGACTTGGGAAGTCTGTTCAATTGGGACTTGGGAAGTTAGTTCAATTGGGACTTGGGAAGTCTGTTCAATTGGGACTTGGGAAGTCTGTTCAATTGGGACTTGGGAAGTTTGTTCAATGGGGACTTGGGAAGTCTGTTCAATTGGGACTTGGGAAATTTGTTCAATCGGGACTTGGGAAGTCTGTGCAATTGGGACTTGGGAAGTCTGTTCAATTTGGACTTGGGAAGTTTGTTCAATTGGGACTTGGGAAGGTGCGACGTGAAAAACTTGGGGCGTGTCTATTGGTTTTGTAATAGCTTGCTCGATGGGATGGATTTGCTTATCCCGGAGGGAAGACCTTTGCTCAGGGGTCTGTACCTGGTGAAGGAGAGTATTGTCGGCGGCGAATGGTTGTTTACGACATTGTTTGTTGCAATGATTCTGGCCACAGTACCGACATGGTGAAGATGGCAGGCTGTTTGCACCGTGGGAAGACCTGGGTTGAAATCTCTGGGTGCTGGTGTAGGGTCCCGAGATATAAGGTGGACCACTGCTCGCTTGGCGGGTCGTGGGCTGGGTATATTCCCGAATCCTTGTTACCCTTTGATACCACTCGGTTAGGGAGGTTGGCGGTATGATCCTTACTAACTGTTGGTCCCCGAAGGGTAGTCCTTCGGTCAAGGTTTCCAAGATAGTCTCTTGGGGCAGGCCTAGTTGTAGCCCCATGGCGGTCTTGGTGCGGTAATATTCTTCTAAGGACTGATCTTGTAGGCGCAGGGCGAAGTATTTCGAGAAGGTGACTTCGCTGGTCGAGGGGTAGAGATCCAGCAAGGTGTCTCTCGCCTGGAAGTAGTTCCGAGTGTCCGGCCGAAGCTGGTGGAAGTATTGCAAGGGCTGTTGGACCAGGAACAGCGGCAGTCTGTCTAGTTTTTCGGAAGCGGAGAGTCCAGCTCGGTCTGCTTGGTTGTCGTAGGTCTCGAAGAAGCTTTGTGCTGGATACGTACCGTCATACTTGGGCACCTCTAAGTCTTGACGGGCCTTTGGGCGGAGATCTTGTAAGGCAATTGTGAGCTGGGTTACCAGGTTCTCCAGAGTGATTGGGGTGGTGGGGAGCTCCACTCTCTCGTCGATCTGATCTACCTCCGATGGGGTCTGGTTCTTGTCCTTGTTCATCCTGTCGGCTCTCTGTAGTAATGTAGTAGTAGTTTATGCTGTTGGATGAATGCAGTGTGGCATGTTGGTTAGAAGCAGTCGTGGTTGTTGAGCGATGGGTGGTAAGGACACACAGGAGACAGGATCCAGAGGCAAAAACCCGTGAGGAAATAGATCGGGGAGGAAAGATAGAAGGTCCCAGAACAACCCCTAGAACAACTGGCGTCGAGGCCACCTCGGTGAGAACTGAACTTTGATCATCCCGTCTAGCCGCTTTTAAGCCGCTTTAAGGAAGATAAGTCCCCTAGGGGAGAATGAAGTCGTGATACTTGTTTACCAAGGGGGTTGTTTGTTAACCTGGCTATCTTCCCTCTTTCCTTGTACTCCCACACAGGCCATTTTATTTTACATATTTCCAAATATTATTATATATATTTTTTAGAATTTTTATTTCCAAAGACAATAACAGTATAAACAGATCGATAATTCGACCGATTTTTAAAGTAAAATATTCCGACATTAGATTATTTTTAAAATACAAATTTATTGCAAAAATACCATACTTTGGCATGAGAGAAACAGCGACCATAACGTTTGCGTATCGTGCGTATAAGTGAGTCGCAAAAGGCGCTGACACATTCGTTCACGTTTGTTTACCCGATCACTCAGGGCTAATTTAAGCGGCCGCTATAGTGTCTTGAAGAGTAAAATAAATTATTTATTATTTTCTTTATTTTATAAATTTATTAAATATCTTTCCATTGCATTTATAAACATAGATTCAACAAGTATTTGTAATTTTTACTTTGTTAAAAAAACTTACATACACATGTATTAATACAATTTTATCCATCGCTAAAAGTTGTGAACATGAAATATTTTGAAAAAAAAAGTTTCAATGGTATCAATTTACATTATTAATTGCAATATATAACAACAGTGTATTTTCTAAAATTATTATTTCAAATATATATAAATATACATCCACTTGAAATGGATGTCATGAAATCAGCTAAAAAACTAACTTTAATTCAACACTTACTTTAATTCAGCCGAATGTTCAGATTCTTCGGGATGTCGAATTAAAGAGGTTAAAAATGTGTTCTTTTTTATATAATAGAACCACACACGCCCCATTTGTATAAGTAATCGAATGAACGCGACCAATTTTGGGGGTAAGGCCGCAGGATTAGGAAATCCTTCCTTGTCGACTACAGACAAAATGAAAGAAAATACATTGACGTTAAAATAGAAGGAAAGACGACACGTACTCACGTAGACTAAGGAGCTTCCTATTCCGTCCTGCACGAGAGGTTCAGACTAAAATTTAAAAAAAAATGTTTGTGCCGAAACTAACATCAGCCTAAGAGTGGCCAACGGTAAAATTATTAGATACGCTGCGTACACTTGGCGGAGCGCCTGGTTGAGGAGGACCTCACCATCGGAACCACTCTCCTGAAAGCCTTTCCATTTAGGCAAAGACCGGAAAAGATTGTCGTGGGAAATTTCCCACCTGCCATTAAGGACGAAGACATCGTCGTGGCGCTGCGGCCCTACTGCAGGGTTGTCTCCCTGACCCATTAGGTAGTGACGAGTGGTGGCTACACCTGGACCACCGGCAACAGGGAGGCCTTTGTCCTTCTAAATTAAGGAATAAAACGCCACCAGCTCCCTGCTAAGCTGGTAATAGTCTCGAAAGGCGAATCGACGCTTGCCTACATCACCTATGGCGTTAGGTGTAGTAAATGCCACCGTCAAGGGCATCGGCGCGCCACATGCCCCTTGGGGATCAACGGTGAACGTCATCAGGACACCCGGCAGGGCCCGGTGTCGAGGTTTCCCTCCTCCAAGCCTATTCCCTTCAACAAAGCCGCCCTCTCTTTACCACCTGCGGAAACCCTCCAGCCCTGCCGGGCTTTCGCCCGGGGCGAACCTTC
>CP092878.1:64872750-64943143 GCA_030710605.1 Cordylochernes scorpioides
CAGAAGGACATATGGGATGTGATTGAGCCTGGCTTTCCTAGTGAAACTTCAGAAAAACAGAAGCGGAAAGATAACTCGGCATTATCTATCATATTATTGGCAGTTGATGATTCATTCCTAGATGACATCGGTGATTGTAAGCGAGCGATCGATGCATGGCAGATACTGGAGGACATCCACACAAAATATGGCTTGCTGCACATATTACAGTTACTGAGAGAATTTTTCAACATTATAAAAAGAAATGACGAAGATATGAAAGAATATTTCGCGAGAATAATGGAGTGCCATAGAAAATTAGCAAAATGCCACCATGGATTTGGGGATGGCGAATTAGCGTTGATTATGCTATTGGGATTGCCAAAGAGTTACGAACCACTAATTCTCAGTTTAGAACAGCAAGAAGAGAAGCTATCTACTAGTGTGGTTAAATCCAAATTACTTTTAGAAGAAAAACGACAGAAACAGCGCCAAATTCCTCAAGAAGATCCTAATTGCGCTTTTGCGGTAAGAAGAAAAGAGGATACATGCAAATCACCATGTCAAGAGCAAAATAAATTTGAATATGATCAACCAAGGAATTATCATAATACGTGGACGGAAGGGAAAAAATAAAATTATAATTATTTCAGGCGGATAAGATGTTTCAATTGTGGCAAATTAGGACACATGGCTAGGAATTGCAGATTTGCCAACTCATCAAGGAGAATTAGCGAAGGTATGCTGAAACAAAGTACGTTAGACCTTACTCATAAAGTCCTATTTGCAAATAACTTGAAAAACAACTCGCAGAATATCTGGTTTCTGGACAGTGGAGCTACTGAACATATGACGTCGAACAGACTGAAAATGACGAATACAAAAAGTATTTCAACTTCAGTTGAAATGGCAAACAATGAGAAAATAAAGGTATCAGAGATGGGTGATGTAACCATCAAACTTGGTCACGAATATGGAGGTGAAACCTTGTTCTTGGAAAACGTATTATACGTTCCTGAGTTAGACGGAAATATTTTGTCTGTTGGAAGAATAGAGGAAAGAGGAAACAAGGTATTATTCCAGCATGGCAAGGCCTCTGTTTTTGGAAGTGATGGTGAATTAATTTTGAAATCTAATAAAAGAGGAAGAATCTATACAGTGGAAGAACTAAAGATGGCTAAAGTGAAGTCACCTAGTGCAGATATCTGGCACAGAAGGCTAGGACACATTTACAAAAGGGATCTCCAAAATGTGAGTGATACAGCAGAGTGCGAGGTGTGCCTTGAGGGTAAAATGAGAAGACTCCCATTTCCTTCCAAACCTGTCGAAAGTAAGAGGACTTCATCACCTTTGGAGCTCATCCATTCGGATGTAGTAGGTCCCATTAGCCCAATGTCGAAGGGAGGGAACAATTATTTTGTGACATTCATAGACGACTTCACTCATTACACTACAGTATATTTCATGAGGTCTAAATCGGAGGTACTTGACAAATTCAAGGAATATAAGAACAGTGTTGAGAATTACCACAGCAGAAAAAATCAAAGTCTTAAGAAGTGATAATGGGACGGAATATGTTAACGGCGAATTTAATAAATTTCTTATTGAAAATGGCATCAAGCGACAACTTACAGTTCCAAGAACACCTCAGCAAAATGGAACTGCAGAAAGAATGAATCAAACATTACTAAACACAGCCAGATGCATTTTACTTGAATCAGGGATTCCCAAATCGTTCTGGGCAGATGCCGTAAATACAGCGTGTTACTTGAGAAACAAATGTTCTAGCAAGGCGATAAGTAACAAAATACCCGAAGAAATGTGGACCGAACGGCCAGTGAAGATTGAGCATATCCGAGTTTTCGGTTGTCAGACCTGGACATACAACGACCAGCGTCGATCCAAATTTGATTCAAGAAGCCGAGAATGTGTTCTAATTGGTTATCCGGAAGGAGTCAAAGGATACAAGGTTTGGGACTTCAGAAACAATAAGGTCTTTGTAACCAGAAATGTCAGATTTAGAGAAGACGTTTTCCCAACTAAGAAAATCGATAGACAAATTTCACATGAAACTGTTTTTTTCCAGGTTTTAAATAATAATTTTGAAGAAGACTATGAATCTGTAAATGAAGAGACGAAATTTGTAGAAAAGAACCAGAAAGACGAACTAAAGAAGGAAGATGAAGAAGGCCAAAATGATTCTGCAATCCCGAAGGGATATTCAGGGACTGATGAAACAATATCGGAAGAGAATAATCTGAATAACATGGAACGAAGAGAGGATGGAGAGCGGGCTTATGAAGACGAAGCACTGAGGAGGGAAGACGAAGAAGGCCAGAATGAAACTATAATCCCAAGAAGATCTTCAAGAATTGCGGCTAGGCGGAAAGAGTATTGTAGATCAGCCTTCCACCATGGGATAATTGAACATAAGAGCCATCGAGATGAAATACCATCATCATACGAGGAAGCGCTTAATATGCCCAAAGTACAAGATCGGCAAAAATCTATAGAATGTGAAATGGCATCACTTCGGGAACACAGAGTATGGGCTGTTGACTTGCCAAATGGTGTTAAACGAAAACCTAACCAGGATCTTGACCACTCTAGGCCTCCGATGAGGGTATGAAAACAACTTTAAAATGGGGGGCATTGTTAGGATTTTTATAAGTTGTTTTTCATAGATTTATATATTTATATTTTGACCAGATGACCGGACGACTTTGCATGTATATAATTGGTTTTTAAATGATGTAAATTAGTTAGTTATGAAAGGAAATTAAAAGTGTTGATTTTCTTAGAGGTGTTGGTGTTTACTCTGCTCGATTGTAGACTAGGAAAGAATTTAGTTCCTAACAAGTCCACATTGGATAAAGGGTTTGAAATGAAAATGGATAAAAAAAGGTTGTAAACCTTTTAAGACAAGAACTGGAGAAGTTATTATAGAAGGGAAAAGACTACCAGGAGGCTTGTATGGTATGTTAATAACAAGTATCAAACCTGAAAATGCTGCAGAAGTCAATTTAGCCAAAACCCAAAATGTCAATATGCTACAACTATGGCATGAAAGATTTGGACATCAAAATAAAAGACATGTTCAAAAATGGCTTAAAGAACAAGGAATAGATGCAGTCATGGACAATGAACCTTGCGAGGCATGCATTTATGGCAAACAACATAGACTGAGTTTTGGATCAAGAGAACAATATGCTTCTACCCAACCTGGAAACTTAATTCATGTAGATGTATGTGGCCCTATGCAGGAGGTTTCGAAAGGAGGGATAAGATACTTTGTGTTTTTCAAAGATGATTTTACAAAATACCGATCAGTGTATTTCCTAAAAGAAAAGTCACAAGTATTGAAAAGCTAGAACAATTTATCTTGGAAACAAAGACTACTGGACATATAGTGAAAGAAATTCTCACAGATGGAGGAAAGGAGTTTGTGAATAAAGAAACCGCAAAAATTACAAACAAGTATGGTATCAATCATAGGATCACAATGCCATATACTCCACAACAGAATGGTTCAGCGGAAAGAGAAAACAGGACTTTAATAGAAGCAGCTCGTTCAATGATATATGCCAAAAATATGATCCTAAAGCTTTGGGCAGAGTCAGTTAACACAGCTACATATGTTTTGAATAGAACAGGACCAACACACACAAATTGAGGGAAAGACACCTTATGAACTATGGTTCGATAAAAAACCAGCAGTCGATCATCTTCGAATATTCGGAACTGAATGTTTCGTTCATGTGCCTGATGAAAAGAGAAGAAAGTTAGATGCCAAAAGCGAAAAAGGTATTTTAGTTGGTTATTGCAGTAACAAGGATGGGTATCGAATCTGGATGCCGAACTCAAACAAAGTTGTCACAAGTAGGGATTTAATATTCAAGGAAACTATGCCAACATTTAGCCTTGATATTGAAAAGAGAAATAAGGAACTCTCTCTTTCAAGTAATCAGATTGATGAACAAAATTATACTCAAGATATTGAGAAAATTGAAAGCAATGTTCAAAGATCAGACGTATACAATCTAAGAGATCGATCAAATATATAAAAACCTCAAAGGTATATTGATGCTGAAATAAATATTGCAGAAGGTCTTGAACCCAAGACATACAAAGAAGCAATGGATTCTCCAAATGCACAGTTTTGGAAAGAAGCAATGAATGAAAAAATTAATTCTTTAACGGAAAATGATGTATACGAATGCACAACATTACCACCTGGCCAAAAACCAATTGATTGTAAATGGGTATCAAAGACCAAATTGAATTCTAAAGGAGAGATTACAAGATATAAGGCAAGACTGGTGGCAAAAGGGTTTGTACAAAAGAAGGGTATAGATTATGAAGAAACATTTAGTCCTGTGGCAAGACATGGCACCATAAGAACTCTTTTAGCAATTGCTGCTAATGAAGACTTAAAATTGGTACAGTTTGACATAAAGACAGCCTTTCTATATGGAGACTTACAAGATAAAATTTATATCAAACAACCTGAAGGATTCAATAATGGAACAGATCTTGTATGGAAATTGAAGAAAAGTCTTTATGGACTTAAACAGTCACCAAGATGCTGGAATCAGAAAATAGTCACCTTCATGAAAGAAAGATGTCTGAAGGAAAGTACAGCTGACCCCTGTTTATTCTTCAGACAAACAAATGATCAACTACTCATTATTGCCATATATGTTGATGATGGAATCATTGCTGGTACAAATGAACAGGAAATCAAAGAATTTCTTGATGAACTAATGTTTTAACTCAAGATAACAAGTGAACCATTAAATTACTTTTTGGGTATTGAGATAGAGCGGCAACCGGATGGGTCAATCTTTATAAATCAAAAGGCATATATAAAAAGAATTCTTGAGAAATTCAATATGTCTCAAGCGAATAAAGTGGGAACACCAACTGATAATTCTACTGTTCCTGGGGAAGCAGAGATTCTAGAAAATGTTCCCTTTCGTGAAGCGATTGGTAGTCTGATGCATCTGAACTGCTTAACAAGACCCGATATCACGTTTTCATTGAATAAAGTTTCTCAAAAACTTGCAGCACCAAAAAATATGACTAGAAAGCAGTTAAACGAATCTTCAAATATCTTGTAGGAACAACTGAATATGGAATTATGTACCAAAAGGGTCATAAAGTAGAAGTTTTGGAATCTTTCAGTGATGCAGATTTTGTTGGAGACCCAGAAACTAGAATATCTACCAGTTATGTGTAAACTGGCTGGTGGTGCTATTTCTTGGCTTAGGCAAAAACAAAGGTCAGTATCTTTGTCAACAACTGAGGCCGAACTCGTGGCAGCAAGCAATACAGCAAAGGAAGTCATTTGGTTAAATAGACTTTTCAGTGAAATTTCTCCACTAAAAGAACAACCAGTTATAAAAGTTGATAATGCAAGTATAATTAAATTGATCAAAAATCCTGAATTTCATAAGAGAACCAAACATATAGAAGTAAGACACTATTTCGTGAGTGAAAAGTATCAAGAAGGTATTTTCAATGTAGAACATATTTCTGGAAAAGATCAAGTTGCTGACATTATGACCAAAGGGCTCCCTAAGCCTCGTTTCCAAATGCTGAGATATCTACTGGGTATGAGGGACATTTGAAATCTGATTAAGGAGAAGTGTTTAAGATATTAATCTGCGATTTTAAATGTTTCTTTTTGACCAGTACTTTTGTTTTGTTTTTGCGTTTCCTAAAATGTTTCTTTCTTCTTCTTCATTATCATTTGTTCTATATGCAAAGCTTTGTTTTTTGAGACTTGAATAAACAAATTCAAGTTTATTATATTTTTGTGTGCTCTTTTAAAGTTAAAACACAACAGAAACTCTTGCACTTTGCAGCTGCGTTCATTAGAGAAGCTCTTTTCCCTAAGATTTAATAACAACATAAAGTTGTTTTTATCCTGATTTTCCCTAGATCTATCCACCACCAGACAGTCTCTCCAGCCTCGAGTGAACTTTCAGCCTGTTTTACTCCGAGGAATCGTAACTACTCTCAGTCACCAGCTGGAAGTTGGCCGAGTGCCAGGGAATCAAAAGTTGTCTTTATGAGCAATTAAATTCAATCTTTAAGATTGGAAAATTTCCCTAGGAGGACCAGCTTTCCAATGTCTCGATCCTCCAATAGTGTCATTGAGTCGTCCCAAGATCACTAGCTGATTTGTGATGGTGTGTTAGATTTCCAAGGATGGCACCAAGTTTTGCTACACCTTGTACATGCATTAAGCTTCATTCTCAACTTGTAGGTATTTTGAGTTTTAAATAACCGTTTCTGTATCAATGGTAGGACTTCAGACTGCTCTGTTCCAGAGAGGTGGTGATTTTCTGTTCCTTGCATATAATATTGGTACTGCCCAGCAGATATAAACTCGCTAGTTACGCATTAATGGCTAGGTTGATCTTCTGCCAGGAAAATATTATGTTTATTTCTTCCTTCATTGGGTTATCCCTCGTTACTGAAAGCTGCTCTGGCTGGTTTTGTGCGACGTCCTTGATGCGAAAATTTATGGAGTGTTCAATGCTAAATTCCAACCAATTGGCCAAAGTCCCTTGCTATAAACATTTTTTCAGACATTCATCTCATTCCAATTGTGGCGAAGACTAATTCAAATGATTTTCAGGACATTCATCTCCAACTCTAGGGTCGAGTTTAATTCCATTCCAGCGGTACTCAAGCCATGTCCATGTCCACTGACATGTTTGCGCTGCATGCTTCTTACTTCTTGATATGCGGCATTTGTCATAACCTTTTTTTATTTTCGAATATTCTAAATCAATTTCTTTATCCAATATTCACTTTTGGTTCATTCATCATCAATTTGCTCAGATAATCCATTATTTTACCCAGTTTGCACCAAATAAATACTTCAAATTATAAAGGAGAGAGTTCATCGCTTTCCCTCTTCTGATGCCACTGAATGAGCACGAGAGTCCGAGGGCACACAGCTGGATATGTATTGTTTATATTTACAAAAATATTTTAATCCATAAAAAAGCTAACTTTCTCGAGGAAATTGATTCTCTAGTGACAAGGTTGTTAGAGTTATTACATACAGTTATTATATATGATTTATCTTCAACAACCTTCCTACTATATATTGGTTTTGTGTTGAGAAATGTGAGAGCGCTGCCCCCTGGGATATCGAAATAACTATAATTTCGTTCCTATATGCGCCTCTCTTTTTGAACACACATTATTTTATTTGCGAGCCAAAAATATGCTCTTCCGCACTGAAAACCTCACTGTTGGCTTTAGCAAAACTTTGATCTTAAAGCACAATCCAGCTCTAGGGCACGCTTCCTCAAGACGGGTGAAATATGAAGAGAGTTGGCCATCTCTCTAGACAAGGACATCTCCCAACTTTGAAAATCAGATCGTAAAGCAGTTTTTTTTATAAAGAAAAAATACCAGAAGTGGTGGTCACTTGACTCAAAGGTTTGATTACACAATAGGATATTTAATGTATTGAAACATTTTTTATTGATACAGCATGGATACTTGATGGTAAACCTTTAAGACGTTTCAATTTTATTGAAGTTTAATAATTTGTGTGTTTATTCATGTATTATTTATTTTATTATTTTAGGCATAATTTCCACACCACCCAGGAGGTACTGCCGTTGGCGCGTTACCCTTTGTTTATAGTGGCGGGTTCCCCAGTAGGCCTATACCACTCTTCTAACAGAGCTCCAACATCGGGTCGCTCGAGTCAGCCTCCGCCTTTTTTAGGCATTACTCGGCCAAGTCCGATTAAATCAGCCCTGCCAGGCTCCTAGACATCCTACCTAGAGTAAAAGAATTATTTTCTAAAGTGCCCATTGTTGGAGAGGGGTGACCCAGGAAACCTAATTTGAATTTTATAACTAAAAATGTATCAATTAAATAATAAATACAAATTTATGAAATACAGTAAACTCTTCTATAATGCGATTAATGTCTTCCGTGTTGTATGAAATCGCATTATAGGAATTCGCGTTGTACGAAATGAAACTTGTATAACGCGAATGTTGTTAGGGTAAATTGTTAGTGACAAATATCATGTAAAAATGTATTGTATAAAATGATGTATATAGGAAAAATAATTATATACTAAAACAAAACTAAATGTTATATTATTTTATATGGAAATGTATATTAAAAAAAAATAAAGTTTAATAACTACGTAATTTGTTTTTTTTATATACATTTTGCATATAAAATAATATAACATTTAGTTTTGTTTTAGTATATAATTATTTTTTCTACTGTATATACATCATTTTATACAATACATTTTTACATGATACAGTATACACCTATCCCCCGATTTACACGGTAGATACGTTCCTGAGAAAAACGTGTAAATCGAAAATTAAAAAAATTCGCGAAATTTTTATGCGAAGAAATACAGACAGTGTGCGCGTGCAGCAAGTCAGCATATAAGCTCGGGATTCCTCGTGAGATGTGTACACAGCGCATGTGTTAAATTACAGTAGCATTTAGTATAGTCGATAAAACCAAAATAAATAACTTATTTGGAAAACCGTGTAAAAGCGAAAACGTGTAAAACAAGTACCGTGTAAATCGGGGGATAGGTGTATCTCCTTTTCAATTTTTCTTTTTTTCCAACTGTATTCATCATGCCTGGGGAGCAAGTTTCGTAATTTTTTTTATATTTGCAAAATATTTATATATAAATTCTAATTCAATACCTTATATGCGTTAAAAATATTATTTTAAGATTTAAAACTCAATTTAAACACTATTTAAAAAAATTTACTTACAGAAACACATGTGAAATTAAATTGACAAAGTATACAACACTACTTCGTTTGAAAAACAAAAAAAAAATTAAAAACGCGTGTGCATAAAAATTAAATGTATTGTACAGTTGTACATGTGTACAGTTTATTTGATAACGCGTTATACGAAAATTCGCGTTGTATAAATAAATTTGTCGCATTTTTTTAACGCGTTGTGCGAAATCGGGTTGTAAAAACTCGCGTTATAGGGGGGAGAGTCTACTCTACATCTATTTAGGAACATAACTTCAAAAATATTAATAGAAGATAGAAAATTCATATGAAATGTTCTTATTATATTTATAATTTTATGCAAATTTTTAATAGATAATGGATCTGTGGATTAAAAGATAAGAAAATAAGCCTTAGAACATTAACAAGAACGATCAATAAATAGGAAATATGACGGAGTGCTTCCTTTTTTTCACATATTCCCTAATCTACACTTTGATCTTAGCCAAAAGGCCGAGAAGCGATATTCCCTAATCTAATGCTCTCTTTTTTAGCATTTATCCTGCATTATGCAAAATGTTTCTCTAATATCGATAGAAATTCGAATTTTCATATTTAATAAAAAATAACCAGTTGCTGAATATTACTGAAAGGTTTTATTACACAATGATGATCTTCAATGTCTTGAAACATTTTTCATAGAGATACGGTATGAATTATTGATCAGACACCTTGTAGTATAATTTTTTCGAAATCCATTTATTTGTTTGTGTATCGACTTATAATTTTTATTTTATTATTTTAGGCATAATTTCCATACCACCCAGGAGGTACTGCCGTTGGCGCGTTACCCTTTGTTTATAGTGGCGGGTTCCCCAGTAGGCCTATACCACTCTTCTAACAGAGCTCCAACATTGGGTCGCTCGAATCAGCCTCCTCCATTTTATAGGCATTACTCGGCCGAGTCCGATCAAATCAGCTCTGCCAGGCTCCTAGACATCCTACATAGAGTAAAAATATTAATTTATAAAGTGGCAATGGTTGTAGCGTCGTGACCCAGGAAACCTATTTTTCATTATAGAACTAAAATTTTCTCAATATAATAATAAATTCAATTTGTGAAATAAATGCATTCATGAAAGTAACTTGAGAAATATTAAAAGAAGATGGAAATTTCATATCAATTGTTCTTATTATATTCATAATTTAATGCAAAAAAATTATAGAAAAACCAGCTTTATAAAATTAGCAAGGACGTTCAAAACATAAGAATAATGACGGAGTGCAACTTTTTACTATACTCATTCTTTATTCTAATAATTTTTTAACATTTATCCTGCATTATTTAAAAGGTTTCTCCAACGTCAATAAAAATTCAAGTTTTCATATTCATTCGAAAAGTAACCAGTTGCTGAATATTCATTTTGAAAATTCAAATTCAAGAGCACTAAATATACAAGTGATTTAAATGAATTTAAAAGTTTCTTATAGCAGTCTGATACACAGAATGTACCCTATTATTTTTTAAATATCTATACTTGTTTCAAGTAGACATTATAGCCATTTTGGGAAGTTAATGATTTCCTTTTAATCAAATACATCAAACATCTAAATATAAATAATAATACCACATAGATTAGATTTGATTGAAAGGTTTATTCAGTGAAAAAACGTGATATTTCTAGTACAACTATCTATATATTTCGAACAGTTCAAAAGTAAGGTGCTGCTGTTCCTCAATCAAATCCAAAATAGGCGAATCATTTGTTTACTTCAAGGTATGGAATCGCTGTTTATTTCTCAATATATATGTGATATCTTGGGACCTCTGGGACCAGTGTTACCTGATGCTAGACGAACCTCGATGTCAACTCTACCGTGCAGTCGTGGTGGAAGGCGACACAGCTGGGCCAAAGGTGAAATAAACAAACAGAGATTCCACTAAGAAGCGTCTGACGTCAAGAAGGAATGGGATGAGTGGAGAGAGAGATCTTTAGAGCAAGTGTTACCTTCGGGATCCAAGCGAAGACTGACAATTCTAGGTCCTCGATTTAACACCACGACCATGCTTCTTTCTAATTGGCTGACCTATTTAGGTGATTCTTTCCCAATTGGCGGGATCATGCCACGTGGCCTTTTTCTATTGGTTGACCTATTTAGGTGATGTCTTCTGATTGGCCTTGCGGCTTTCTTTGATGGAAAATACGTCCGGTCTTGGCCAGGAAGTACGGGGCGTTACCCGACTTTTATAACTTCTGCGTTATCAGATACGCCCTGTCTTGTCAGGAAATATTGGCTTAAACTTAGCTCGCAGGGTTTCCGGGGTCAGAAGGTTAACTGTGACTTTATTAATAGTCGGGCTCTCTTCTAGGCCTACTTCTTAGGTTTGACTTCTACGATCCTCTAAGCCTGATTTGTTTTAACCTTAACTTTCTCCTGTCTCTCTCCATTCCTTCTATCTGTGCAGTTGCAATACTTTATTAGATTCTTACGCGGTACAGATTGATGTTAGTTGAGGCTTTCTATGTGCAGTACATAAGAAGTTATATACAGTCATGGGGTGGAACATGTGGTAGTAGATATCTAGACTATTTACAACAATTCCATGGTCTTAAATCATCACATATATAAATATGTATAAAGTATCTTACCATTTGGCAAGAGGCCAGAACGCCATTTTTCTGCTACTTTCATTCGCTGGTGTTTTTGGACTTGTGAGCAAGTCATTGGCCATTGAAACAATTTTTTTACAGAGATATTTTTGCCAATATGAGGTTTAGTAGTTATCAAAATATAAAGTGTTTTGTTTTAAGCTGCAAACCTCTTCAATTTCTAATTAAGGTCATATTTGAAATTAATATGAAAAGTTTTAATTAGTACATGAAGAATAATAATTTGCAGAGCTTTTAGTTATAGAGGTTAAAATGGATTATTGTTACTTTGTGAATAACATTTGAAATACCTTTTCCAAGAGGTCAGCTTCATTTTCAGTATAAAAGCAAAACAGTCTAATGCATATCACAGCGGCATTGTAGATTGTAGTGGCAAACCGCTAGGAGAGGTCACCACTGATGAACCAGGCTCTCATATTATATAATATATGCAGTAATGCCAGTGTAAAATTGTTATTTTCACATAAATCATACAGATCAAAATATTATAATATTTTAATATAGGTCATAATGTATCATTTCTGATCTTCATGTTAGAATTTTTAGAATTACATTTGGCAATTATTCAGGGATTATGTGGGCAGAAATTTCACCTCACAGTTCACATAAAACCTCGCATTGTGAACCATCCTACCTATATTTTAAAGTATACAGCTCAATAGAACATAGAATTTCAATAGTGAAAACGTTAATCGGGATACATTGTTCCCAACCTGTATTTAAGAAGATGTAGAAGCTAAGCATCATCCAAAATCTACGAAGTGATGTAGTCAAATAAAAATATATCTCTAAGCGTTTCTACAATTCAATCCGCCTCAAAAACGGAGTCTATCTCATGAATATTCACAAACTAAGAGAATGTCATTCTACAGGTCATCATTTTAACCTACCGATGCTACATGCCATTTCTATAACTTTTACAAATAAAAAAGATTCATACATGAATATTGTCATGAGTCACCTGTGAAAAAATAGAACTTATCATCATCATAAAAAGAAAAACAACAAAGAAAAGAAAACAAAAGGAAAGCAGGGTTTTTTTTTTTTAATATAGATATTTTTTGTAAAATAGTAATAATCTTGCTATATTTAATAATAAGCTGTATTTAAATATAAATATGCTGATTCAGTTGAGTAACTAAGTTTTTATATTTTAAATACATAAGAAAACACAATAGTATTTTTGATAGAATAATACTATGCAAATATTGAATACATGACAATATTGATGAGACAAAGGCGGGGATGTAGGTCTCAGAGAGTTTATTATGTGGAAGGTTTCATCTTGGTGAGCCATGGTCACTAAGGGCAGATATAATGGAGTCTTAGGGTCTTTGTTTCAGCCAGGGAGAGTTGCTGGTGTAGCACGATATGTTATATAGTTTTCCGTCAAGGTGTATTCCGATCGAGGGACAAAAGCTAACTGGTCCGTTATCTCTAACACGTTGCCGAGAAAACGGTGGTCAACGGTTAAATACAATAATACCCGTCATCTCTGTAGTGCTGTTCCTGTGATATAAATGAAATAAAGAATAATAAAATAATTTAAACTAATAAAATAGAGTTTATAATTTGAGAGATAACCTTTTCTGGTCACGTGCACCATCCTGTCGGCTACCTGTTGGCACACAAAAATATTTAAAAACAAAAAAGGCATATCCTGACCGCGTGCCATCTAGTTAATCGAAAATAAACTGAACCTTTATTTAACTTGTTCCATGATATTTAGCCAACCCAATATCTTGATAAATCAAGAAAAGCTCACCACGTACTTGTTTCAGGCTGTTGGTCCTTTTGTTCCACTAGATGGCGCTCTGCTATCTAGAAAATGCTCGTTTGAGCTCGGTCAGGATGGGCTTTTTTAAAAATTAACATCTGACATTTTTTTCTATTTTTAAGTTAGTTTTTTTCACAGCACTATATATATTTTTTAGAATTTTTATTTCCAAAGACAATAACAGTATAAACAGATCGATAATTCGACCGATTTTTAAAGTAAAATATTCCGACAAAATATCTTTCCATTGCATTTATAAACATAGATTCAACAAGTATTTGTAATTTTTACTTTGTTAAAAAAACTTACATACACATGTATTAATACAATTTTATCCATCGCTAAAAGTTGTGAACATGAAATATTTTGAAAAAAAAGTCTCAATGGTATCAATTTACATTATTAATTGCAATATATAACAACAGTGTATTTTCTAAAATTATTATTTCAAATATATATAAATATACATCCACTTGAAATGGATGTCATGAAATCAGCTAACTAACTTTAATTCAACACTTACTTTAATTCAGCCGAATGTTGAGATTCTTCGGGATGTCGAATTAAAGAGGTTAAAAATGTGTTCTTTTTTTATATAATAGAACCACACACGCCCCATTTGTATAAGTAATCGAATGAACGCGACCAATTTTGGGGGTAAGGCCGCAGGATTAGGAAATCCTTCCTTGTCGACTACAGACAAAATGAAAGAAAATACATTGACGTTAAAATAGAAGGAAAGACGACACGTATTCACGTAGACTAAGGAGCTTCCTATTCCGTCCTGCACGAGAGGTTAAGACTAAAATTAAAAAAAAAAAAATGTTTGTGCCGAAACTAACATCAGCCTAAGAGTGGCCAACGGTAAAATTATTAGATACGCTGCGTACACTTGGCGGAGCGCCTGGTTGAGGAGGGCCTCACCATCGGAACCACTCTCCTGAAAGCCTTTCCATTTAGGCAAAGACCGGAAAAGATTGTCGTGGGAAATCTCCCACCTGCCATTAAGGACGAAGACATCGTCGTGGCGCTGCGGCCCTACTGCAGGGTTGTCTCCCTGACCCATTAGGTAGTGACGAGTGGTGGCTACACCTGGACCACCGGCAACAGGGAGGCCTTTGTCCTTCTAAATTAAGGAATAAAACGCCACCAGCTCCCTGTTAAGCTGGTAATAGTCTCGAAAGGCGAATCGACGCTTGCCTACATCACCTATGGCGTTAGGTGTAGTAAATGCCACCGTCAAGGGCATCGGCGCGCCACATGCCCCTTGGGGATCAACGGTGAACGTCATCAGGACACCCGGCAGGGCCCGGTGTCGAGGTTTCCTCCTCCAAGCCTATTCCCTTCAACAAACCCGCCCTCTCTTTACCACCTGCGGAAACCTTCCTGTTCCGGCGCCGAGCACCAGCCAAATGCCTTCACGACTAGAGTCCTTCTTGACCAATACTGAGCCATTAGCGGCTCCTGCAAAGGAGATCCAAGCCATGACTGCACCATCCATCCAGTCTACTACCCCCGTGGACCCGTTTCTCTCTCGGACCCCTCAGGGGAAGGAGCTCGAGGAGCAGGTAGAGAAAATTTCGAACAACTAAACGCTGACTCTATTCTAGCCCCTCTCTATGAAGAGATTTGTGATAGTGAAGTAGTGGATGCGGTTCTATACAGCCGTGAGAGGGAAGCCCTCCCTGGGTATCTCTAGCCTGGAAACATTCTGTACGAATTCCTCGGCGGTGCAATTGAGCACGTTTGGGACAAAACCCCCTTATTAAGCAAGGGCCTTTCCGAACTCAGGGTGGCTTTAAACATTTGACATAATCCAGACGTCTCTTCAGAACATATATATATATATATATGTAGTAAACCCGATGTGGAATGTGCTGGGTGCAGTCGTGGTAGTGTGTGCGTGATGGGATTTTCCGCACTGGGACAACAAGGAGACAGAGGCAGGTCTAGATGGTAACTCCAAGAGGAAGGAGGTAGACCACGGACGAAGACAGCGGACCCGGACGCCACGGATGCCCTACATCGCGGTGAGGGATCCGACCGACTGTAACGGGGTCGCTCTGGAAACAACTATCTATCTAACTCTCCAACTATCTGACTGACGAAACTTTCCAACGACCCCTATATATAGCAACTCTCAGCCGTCTACCCTGGCCTTGAATCTCATTGGCTGCTGGTCAAGCTGTTTGTTTGCTCAGGCGTAACGGCGCGCCTCGGTGTCTAGCTTTTCATCTTAGGTTTTGGTTTCGATAGATTGGTTTTGGTTGCAATTGTCTGACCTTGGCCGGCTACCGGGTCTACCTCCCTCTTTGCTTTATTTGAAATCCATCTTACAAGGTTGATACATAGTTTTATATAGGGATGGGATTACAATAAACATCAAAAATATACTACAGAATGTGTCCCCGGTGATGAAGGTTTGGTTGGGGGAATGACATGTAATGAATGATGACCTAAACAAACCTATAATATAAAAAAAAAGAAATAATTTGCATACAAATTAGTTAAAATTATTAAAAAGTTACAAGTTAACAGAGAAAGATGTAATTGTGGTGTATCAATGAAATATAAAACAAGGTTATACAAATAAAAAAGGTTCAAAATGAATGATACAAGATTAAGGGAAAGTATATAATGCAAAATGGTAAATATGGTAAAATGATTCGTACAAGTAAAAATATCTTATTGCATAAAACATGAGCGGAGAAAAAGTTAGTTTATTGGTTGAACATATAATGTGACGCTAAGGTTGAAAAAGGGAAAGGGGGTATCTGAGCATGTTTCTGCAAAGTAGTATCCCAAGTATTCTGCAATGCAATGCGAACTTGTTTAAGTGAGGCATTGTTTTCATTAACAGAAGGCCCACGATATTCCGTCTGCATCATTAGCTCAGATAGTGAAAAAGAAGTGGGAAGATTGATGGGGTAAGAGGGAGAGGTGGAGGTAAGAGGGATTCCTGTTGTCCATAATGATTATGCCCGTTTGAATGATGACAAAAAAAAAGTGAAAGTTTGAAAAAATGGTGAATTGAAATGATGAGTCGGGCGATGAGAAAAAAAAATAAAAAAAATCACGCTGGATATCCTGAACTCATTATGGGGAATTCGTATAACGAGGAAGGATTGTTCCAGTCGGATTAATCAATGAAAAAATATAAAAATGTTTGGCGAACTGGAATCCCTTGGAAGGTTGGAGGTCTGAAGGATGCGGAAAAGGAGAGGTGGGTGCAAGAGCTTTATTGCTGTCAAATTTGATTGTGTCCGGCTTGTATGATGAAAAAAAAAAAGTTGAAAGATGAAAAAAAATGATGAGCCGGACGATGAGAGAAAAAAAAAAAAAATCTAACTAGGTCTCCTGAGCTCACTGTTGGGAAATGAACAGCAAGGAAGGGTCTTCTAGTTAGGTTAATCAATAAAAAAAAAGAAAATGGCTGACGAACAATAAACTCTTGATGGCTGTAAAAGGTTGGGAGGAAAGGTTCATGGGATAGAGTTAGAGGCTGTAAGGGAAGCGTCAAAAAAAAACATTTTGAAAATCTATTAACAAAGATAAAATGATAAATGTTTTATCTGTTAAGAAATATTAAAAATATTGTTAGGTGTAGGTTTTTTAAAATGGTGCCTAAAATAGTTGAAGTTGTAAAATGCTAGGTCTTAACATGATGAGAAAAAGAGAAAGAAAAAAAATCAAAGGTAATAATATATAAAGGGTTGATTGGTAATTGAAGACATTAATAAACAAAATGATATCGATTAATAGTGAAATGTCTTATCCACATCGGTAAGTAAAAAACAAAGTCCAATACCACAAAACTGGGTAAATTGTAAGTCTATTTACAATGAAAGAAAAGTCAAAAGAAAACAAAAATATTCGTTCCTGAAAAAAGGGAACATTTTTACACACAGTGTTTAGTTGTAGGTGTAGGATTAATGATGTCCTTCTAGTTTGGCCTACGGAGAGGCAATGTGGCCCTAAGTCCTATAATTGAATGTTTGACAGACACTAGTGTTGAAGATTGGAATTGATGTGAACAATCTAGAAAAGTGTGAGATAAAAATGTGTGTTTTAACAGGTGATACTCAGGTGGTGAGAGAAAATCGAACTTGTACAGCCTTGTGTAGCGATGATTAGGTTTATAAAAATTATAAAATAATGAATTTGCGAATTTTTTTAAGAGAAAAGGTTATGGCATGGGTACAAAGTTCGGTGGAGTTTCGTAATTAACAATATAACACAGGCAGGAATGAAATGCAATGGGATATGGAAATTTTATGGTATGATATTTAGTTTTCGCATTTTACATTTATATTTGTTTTGGTAATTATGGGAAATAGGGGAGGCACATTTTGAGATGGGATGATTTAAAATTGATACTTATAAAAATACAAATCTAGGACTAGTTTTAAAACTTTTAAAATATTGAGAAATATCAATTTGAAATAGCAATAGGTTAAGTAAAATAAAGAGCATAATAAATTTAATTATTAATACTATGGCCATAAATAAGGTATTAAAAAAAAAAACACACAAATAAGTTTAGAAAATATGATTCGAGTAATTAAAATACAATAGGATTTTTTATGTAAAATTGAAATTAATGAATTTAAATTTAAAAGTTGCGTAAAATAAAGTAAAAATTGGTAAATGAGGGTGTACAAGGTTTAAAATTTGAATTGAAATGCTATAAAAATGGTAAAATGATGAACTTGACGGATTTATAAAAATAATGTTATTGCTATTAAAATGGTATCGAATAATTAATTCAGAGCAAACGGAGATAGTGTTACATTAAATAGTTCTGTAGAGAAAATTCTCCTACCAGATGGATGTCTTGAATGGGGCTTGTGGAGTGGGCTGCGATGAGGCTTGGTGGTCACTTTTTGCGATGGTTGCCATGGGACATCGTCGATGTTGGTTGGCGGGGCAATGCCAGGATTTCTCGATGAGTCTTGTCTGCCTGTTCGAGCTGATGGAGGAAGATGCTCGCGGCGCAGGAGATGTGGATGGGGGCGATGATGACCTCCTCGGTGCGAGGCGCAGCAAGTCCTCGCATGGCGTCTTTTAGGCGGTTTATTAGGTCTTCGCAGTGGTGTTGCATGTTGGTGAGGGCATCCGCGAAGTACTCGTTTCCGGCCTCGTCATCCTCTGCATGTCGTTGTCCTCAGTTATCCTGTCGACTTTATCGGGTTCTGTAGTAAACCCGATGTGGAATGTGCTGGGTGCAGTCGTGGTAGTGTGTGCGTGATGGGATTTTCCGCACTGGGACAACAAGGAGACAGAGGCAGGTCTAGATGGTAACTCCAAGAGGAAGGAGGTAGACCACGGACGAAGACAGCGGACCCGGACGCCACGGATGCCCTACATCGCGGTGAGGGATCCGACCGACTGTAACGGGGTCGCTCTGGAAACAACTATCTATCTAACTCTCCAACTATCTGACTGACGAAACTTTCCAACGACCCCTATATATAGCAACTCTCAGCCGTCTACCCTGGCCTTGAATCTCATTGGCTGCTGGTCAAGCTGTTTGTTTGCTCAGGCGTAACGGCGCGCCTCGGTGTCTAGCTTTTCATCTTAGGTTTTGGTTTCGATAGATTGGTTTTGGTTGCAATTGTCTGACCTTGGCCGGCTACCGGGTCTACCTCCCTCTTTGCTTTATTTGAAATCCATCTTACAAGGTTGATACATAGTTTTATATAGGGATGGGATTACAATAAACATCAAAAATATACTACATATATTTTTTAATAAAACTGTATTGTAATTTTAAATTTGGCACTATATAATATTATACATATGAACGATTAATAAAAGTAGATTCAATCTCTATCTCTCTATCTCTTTCGGCCGTGCGTCCAGCGTTCTTCAGGCATGGAGGGCGAGAAGATGGAAGTCAGCAATATATTTTCGATATTGGCGAATAGCCAATATGAAGGGTAACAGGATGGTGCTCTTGCTTTCGGTGTTACACCAACAAACGTCGAAATATCGGCTGAAACACTTCAACAAAATATTTCAAATCCTAAAACTAATGAAAGTATGCAAAATCGCCCATGACAAGCGGTGGATATGCATATTTCTCTCCAACCAGCCGGAAACGAATCGGCTAACTTTGAGCAAAGTAAAAAGAGGAAGCGTTCGCTTCTTTCGCCGAGAAAGCATCAGCCTCTACCCGATCCATCTCGCCAGACTAAAGCCACCCGGGACAGCACTGCGCCGCGCCAGCCATCGCGCCCTAGGAACATCATAGAACAAATAAAGGTCTCCAGACAAATGCTGGATCAATGCCGGAGCAAAGCAGCTGCCGGAACCTTTGACCAGATGGTCTATCTGGAGTTCTACCCTAAGTTCACTCCGCTGGACTACATGGTGGAATACGAATTTACAGCTTCTAAAGGATCACTGTGTCATTATCTTAGAAACTGTTACTATAGAAACAAAAATTGCGCTAATCATATTAAACAATACTATAAAAGCATCTACTTATATAATTGCCTTATTCTGTCTGTGTGAAGTTCACTGTGTGAAGTTCACGGATAGATTTTGGTCAGAATGGATAAAATAAAAAAGTGTCAAGGGATGGGAATCGAACCCACGACCTTCCACTTACCGGGCAGATGCCATGACCACTAGGCTACCCTGGACATATTTTTCCGTTCATAAATATAATATAAATATTTATATAATAACTGCTCTAATTTGAAATATTTGGTAGGTTTTATTTATTTATATATTTTCTTTTTTAGATATAACTGATCTAATTCGCCGTTTAAGATAACTAATAATAGTTCGCTTAATAACACATATAATATAAATATTTATATAATAACTGCTCTAATTTGAAATATTTGGGATGTTTATTTATATATTTTCATTTTTATATATAACTGATCTAATTAGCCGTTTAAAATAACTGCTCTTGAAATATTTGGTATGTTTTATTTATTTATATATTTTCATTTTTTGATATAACTGATATAATTCGCCGTTTAAAATAACTGCTCTAATTCGAAATATTTGGTATGTTTTATTTGTGTTCACTCTATTTCTATTTATTTGAAGTACTAGCGGACGTACCCGTCTTCGCCCGAGGTTTTACCCGAGTAAAGGTTTGTCTAACGAACATCTGTTAAAACAATTCTCTAAAAACTTATAAAAAAAAGATATATTTTGATAATTTGAAACTCGTAAATTTGAATCTCTCGATATAGTGAACATTTTTTCCCGGTCCCTGTGTGCCGTGTCATCCTGAATTTTGTCTTTCCTAATTTTATACATTAGAAAATCATAGTTTTATCTAGTGAACATTTTTTCCCGGTCCCTTGAAAAATACTCGATAAGTTGAATAAAATCAATATTAATTGGTTCCCTCGGTAATTGGAAGTTAAAGGAATAGTATCTTCGCCTTGGAATTGTATCATTATTCTTGTCTCAAATAAATTGCCGTGTCATCCTGAGATAATCTTACTTTTGATAAATAATATTTAAGATAACAAACTTAGTGATAAGAAAACTTGTTATCATCGTCACAATGGGGGCGCTGCTTGCGAGTTAAATCTACAAATCTGCAAATAACTCTAAAGATATTCAAGATATTCATGAAATTATTTTTCAAAAACCTTCACGGTGATATACCTAATAATATCCCAAAATTTCACGGCGATTGGATGTATGGTTTTTGAATCTATAGAGTACAGACAGACAGACAGACAGAGAGACATTCAATTTTATATATATATATAGATTATAATTTCCATGTTTCAAAAACCTATTTCAAAAAGGTCGTTAGAAATATGTAAGGCCTGAAATAGCTTTGCAATGCGAATATTTATAATGCCAAGCGTAGCTTAATGGTTAGGTTTGCGGCTTCGTATTTCCACAACCTTGGTTCGAAACTTAGCATGGGTGTTTTTTTTATATTATTGAAGCAAAGTTTTTTTTACAGTACCAAGATTTCCATACATAGGTAAAAAAAAGTACGAGGAAAACGATAGGCTATTTTAAATTATATATAAATTAAATATTAAAAATATATATTCAATTTATTCTACTTAGCTCACGAACAGCGCCCTCTATCAAGGTTATAAATACGTTTAAAATCGATATCTTCTCAAAAGTTTATTAATAATAGTTCGCTTAGTAATTAGAATTCTTGATCGAAATCGAGATATTTATAGACGCTCGCTCGATTTGAAGATTTACACATGTGTATATCGTAACTAATCTGACTGTAAAGTTTGGAGCGAGACGTTTCACAAGAGTGACATCCACGGCGCCAAATTTATAATTGTAACGAATAGTGTTTGAATAAAACATTTAATCGGGTAAACCCGGGCGTTGCCCGGGTCATTCGTCTACGTACGAAATAAGTTTTTACGGGAAATAGAAAAGGCTAGGAAAGCATCCTGGAGAATTTTTCTGGAGGAAAACAAATCGAACAACCCTTATGGAAACTTATATAGGGTGTATAAAAACATCAAAAGTGGATCTAATCGGAAGAGAAATATGCAAATTTTGGAGGGTAATACTGATATGGAATGTTTGCAGAAGGGTGAGGAATTATTAAATAACTTATTTCCAGATGATAAATGTGAAGAAGATACAAACACCCATAAAAGTATAAGAAATTATAATTTAAAACTACTTAATAAAGAAAAACCGATGGTTATGATTACTGAAGTTAACGACTTAATTGACAAATTAAATCCAAAGAAATCTCCCGGAATAGACAACATCTCTAACAACATGATAAGGCACACTAAACAATTTATAGCTCCTATATTGGTGAAACTATTTCAAAAAAATGTTTAGACCTACAATACTATCCTGCTGAATGGAAAAGAGCAGAGGCAATAATTAATCCGAAACCTGGAAAAACAGATTTTTAAAACTATAAAAATTATAGACCTTTATGTCTTAATTCCAACATTTCTAAAATATTTGAAAAAATAATTAATAATAGAATAATAAAATATTATGAAGATTTTAATTTACTAAGTGATCGACAACATGGCTTTAGAAGATCGAAATCTACTATTACTGCACTAACTGAAATAATAAAAATTGCGCTAGAACTTAAAACAAGAGAATTTGCAGCAATAATTGCAGTGGATATTAGTGCAGCGTTTGATAATGCATGGTGGCCTGCCTTGATGAAAAGACTAGATGAGGATGGTGTGCAGGCTTCAATGATAAAACTTCTACAATCATACTTTGATAATAGAAGAGTAAGATTTAGATATTCCTCAACTGAAATTAATAAGAAACTAAGTAAAGGATGTCCACAGGGAGGACCACTGTCTCCCACATTATGGAACATTCTTATTAATGAGATACTGAATAATAATCTGGATGATAATTGTGAAACAATAGGATATGCAGATGATATTACGTTAATATGTTGGAATAAAACTTTGAACAACTAAGAAAGACAATTGATAAAGTATTAAGAAAAATCAATAAGTGGTGTGAAAGTCGTAAATTAAAATTGTCAGATGAAAAAACAAAAATATTATATTAATATAAATGCAATAGCGATATAAAAGTCTCAGGTAGCAAGTTAATTAAACCGGTTGAAGAACTTAAGATCCTAGGAGTGACTATTAAAAATCACCGAGTCAGAAGCAAACTGGACTTTACGCCTCACGTTAATGAAATGATCATAAAAGTAACTAGAGCTAGTGGATACCTATTTGGCCTGACAAAGAAAGCATGGGGTCTAGACTTTAGACGAAGACTGATATTGTATAAGACATTATATCGAAGTACAATTACTTATGGTTATTCAATATGGTATCCATTCATAAACAAAAAGTCTAAGGACAAACTAAATTCTCTTCAATATAATATTTCAAAACATTGTATACAGGCCTACAGTACAACATCATCGGATTGTACACACATACTTGCACAAGTCCCCAAACTTACTGAATATATTGAATCTAACATGTTGAAAACCGAAATAAATTACAATCGATTTGACTCTTCAAGTAGGAATATAATTTCTAATTATATAAGGGAAAAATTGCAGAAATACTATGAGAAGACTAATACCATTTTCAAGTCCTTTTTCACTGATTCCCAAATACCCAAATATGTCAGGCCAAATTTTTATAATGTTAAATTTTTCACTGGACACGGTAACTTTTGATCCTATTTGTACAATGTCAGAAAGACGGATTCGCCTAAATGCTCATGTGATGCAGAAGAAGAAAATCCTGTAAATATTCTAACGGACTGTCGACTTGTAGAGGATTTGAGAGTTATAAATAAAAAATATATATAAATAGTTTAAATCAAATAGTTAATAATAGATATCTATATATATAAAAATGAATGTATGTGTGTCTGTTTGTTTGTTTGTCCTTTATGCCTGACCAAACCACTCATTGGATCGCCATGAAACTTTGGGAAGTTATTTAGTATAGTACTGGGAAGGTTTCTAGCAAATAAAATTTTTGAAATAACTTTTCGCCTAGAAATAATCAAGATAAATATTCTAATTTATCTGTTATAATTCAACAATCTGCTCTAAATATTATCATGATGATACGATGATTTTGTAATGTAGAAAATTAGGAAAGACAAAATTCAGGATGACACGGCAATTTATTTGAGACAAGAATAATGATACAATTCAAAGGCAAGATACTATTCCTTTAACTTCCAATTACCGAGGGAACCAATTAATATTGATTTTTTATTCAACTTCTCGAGTATTTTTCAAGGGACCGGGAAAAAATGTTCACTTTATCGAGAGATTCGTTAAACAAACCTTTACTCGGGTAAAACCCGGGCGAAGCCGGGTACATCCATACAAGAATAATGATACAATTACAAGGCAAGATTTATTTATTTATTATCATTTACAAAGCACGCGATATCCGTCTTGGATATTTGCATGCATACACAAGTTTGGGAGCTTATTTACAGTAATTATTAATATGATTTTATATATTATAATAAAAATTATTAACGTATTTGTCAGTTAGTTAATGATTTAATTACCCTATAATGAATATTAGTGAACATCACAGTTGAGAACAGAAATTTAGAGCTATTTACAGCATATAACTATTTACCATTTATTACAGCCCAGGCTATCTATTACTAAAAAAACATTCTACAAAATCTATTAAAATTTATGTACATATATCTATTATTAACTATTTGATTTAGACAATTTATATTTATTTGATTTTTGACTCTCAAGTCCTCTGCAAGTCGACAGTCCGTTAGAATATGTACAGGATTTTCTTCTTCTGCACCGCATGAGCATTTAGGCGAATCCGTCTTTCTGACCTTGTACAAATATGATCTAAAGTTACCGTGTCCAGTAAAAAATTGAACGTTGTAAAAATTTGGCTTGACATATTTGGGTATTTGGGAATCAGTAAAGAAGGACTTGAAAATGGTGTTAGTCTTCTCATAGTATTTCTGCAATTTTTCCCTTATATAATTAGAAATTATATTCCTACTTGAAGAGTCAAATCGATTGTAATTTATTTCGGTTTTCAGCATGTTAGATTCAATGTATTCAGTAAGTTTGGGGACTTGTGCAAGTATGTGCGTACAATCCGATGATGTTGTACTGTAGGCTTGTATACAATGTTTTAAAATATTATATTGAAGAGAATTTAGTTTGTCCTTAGACTTTTTGTTTATGAATGGATACCATATTGGATAACCGTATGTAATTGTACTTCGATATAATGTCTTATACAGTATCAGTCTTCGTCTAAAGTCTAGACCCCATGCTTTCTTTGTCAGGCCAAATAGGTATCCACTAGCTCTAGTTACTTTTATGATCGTTTCATTAACGTGAGGCGTAAAGTCCAGTTTGCTTCTGACTCGGTGATTTTTAATAGTCACTCCTAGGATCTTAAGTTCTTCAACCGGTTTAATTAACTTGCTACCCTAGACTATTATATCGCTATTGCATTTATATAAATATAATATTTTTGTTTTTTCATCTGACAATTTTAATTTACGACTTTCACACCACTCATTAATTTTTCTTAATACGTTATCTATTGTCTTTCTTAGTTGTTCAGGAGTTTTATTCCAACATATTAACGTAATATCATCTGCATATCCTATTGTTTCACAGTTATCATCCAGATTATTATTCAGTATCTCATTAATAAGAATATTCCATAATGTGGGCGACAGTGGTCCTCCCTGTGGACATCCTTTACTTAGTTTCTTATTAATTTCAGTTGAGGAATATCTAAATCTTATTCTTCTATTATCAAAGTATGATTGTAGAAGTTTTATCATTGAAGCCTGCACACCATCCTCATCAAGTCTTTTCATCAAGGCCGGCCACCATGCATTATCAAACGCTGCACTAATATCAACTGCAATTATTGCTGCATATTCTCTTGTTTTATGTTCTAACGCAATTTTTATTATTTCAGTTAGTGCAGTAATAGTAGATTTCGATCTTCTAAAGCCATGTTGTCGATCACTTAGTAAATTAAAATCTTCATAATATTTTATTATCCTATTATTAATTATTTTTTCAAATATTTTAGAAATGTTGGAATTAAGACATAAAGGTCTATAATTTTTGTAGTTATTAAAATCTGTTTTTCCAGGTTTCGGATTAATTATTGCCTCTGCTCTTTTCCATTCAGCAGGATAGTATTGTAGGTCTAAACATTTTTTTGAAATAGTTTCACCAATATAGGAGCTATAAATTGTTTAGTGTGCCTTATCATGTTGTTAGAGATGTTGTCTATTCCGGGAGATTTCTTTGGATTTAATTTGTCAATTAAGTCGTTAATTTCAGTAATCATAACCATCGGTTTTTCTTTATTGAGTATTTTTAAATTATAATTTCTTATACTTTTATGGGTGTTTGTATCTTCTTCACATTTATCATCTGGAAATAAGTTGTTTAATAATTCCGCACCCTTCTGCAAACACTCCGTGTCAGTATTACCCTCCAAAATTTGCATATTTCTCTTCCGATTAGATCCACTTTTGATGTTTTTGTACACCTTATATAAGTTTCCATAAGGGTTGTTCGAATTATTTTCCTCCAGAAAAATTCTCCAGGATGCTTTCCTAGCTTTTTCTATTTCCCGTAAATACTTATTTCGTACGATTTTATAGTATTGTTTAATATGATTAGGGCAATTTTTGTCTCTATAGTAAGAGTTTCTAAGATAATGACAGTGATCCTTTAGAAGCTGTAAATTCGTATTCCACCACTTATTACTAATATTATTTTTTGTTGTCATATTATTATTTACTTTAAGTGAATTATATGCTGCCTCAATCAGTATGTTCGAAAGTTCTTTTACCGTTTGATAGATCATTTCTGGTGTATCCACTATATCTAATAAGTTTTCAATTTTTTCTCGTTCAGTACTGTTAATTCTCTGACTAAAACTTAACCAGTTCGCATTTTTCTCATTAAATTTCCAAGTGGAATAATATTTTACTGAATTAAATTGTTCGTTTGTATGTATTTCAAAAGATATAGCTACATGATCTGAAATTAGCGATATCTGCTGTGTCTTCCAATTTCTGATCGCCGCAATTGCCTGTTTATTCGTTAGTGTGAGATCAATCACACTTGCATCACGACACGTGAAAGTTTTATTATTATGGATAATTAAGTTTATTTCATCTATGATAGGGATCAGTCTGTGTCCATTATAATTTTTCCTGGTGTCATACCATAACGGAGCTCTGGCATTGAAATCGCCGCAGATTATCACCGGTATATGTAAGTTTGTGTTAATTAACTTCCTCATAAACTCCTCGTGCTCATTTTTCATTGAATTCGGATGTATATAAATGTTCGAAAGATATATTTTCTTACTTTTTGTTTGTATGGTTATAGTTGTAGCGAATGAGTTAGTGAATTCTGTACTTAATTGAATTTTTAGGCTGCTATTTCTTACAATTATTGCCGTATTTATGTTGGGACTGTTCATCAATTGATATTTTGTACAAGGTCCTGGAAATATTACTTCCCCTTTGATTATATAAGGTTCTTGTATCATTACTATATCTGCATTTCTAATTTCATCAGATGCACAAAGCTCATTTATGCAATTTTTGCTTTTTCTGGTATTTTGTTGAATAATTTTAATTTTGTCAATATATAGTTTTCGCCCCATCATTCTGGAAGTTTATTATTGGCCCGCATCTTCTATATTCGATTATTATATAAGGTTCCTGTAATAGTGCTATATCTGCTTCTTTGGTTTCATTGGGTGAGTAAAGTTCGCTCAAGCTTGTATTACTTTTCCGCATATTCTGTTGAATAATTTTTATCCTATCGATAGCTTTCATTTGAGATGTCATCTGTTAGAGATATACATTAAGGACTCAAAATATTTCTGAAAATTTAGTTTACACTATCTTCTGAGCCTGTTGTGTAATCTGTTCGCTGAATCATCAGGCTGATTTGTTTATTGTAAATTGGGCAGTCCTTAGAATTTGGTTTGTGATCAAGATTGTTATTTTTAAAATATGGGTGTTTGACGCAGTTGCAACACTTAATTATATTAGAACATTGATGTTGACCCTCTGTACCGCAGTTTACGCATTTTTTCAAGTTTGGGCAGTCGTTTTTCTTGTGGTTAGGGTTGAATATGAAACAGTTCTGACATTGGTTCACCAGGACTTTGTCTCGAACTTCACATCTTTGTACATCAGTATAAATTTTGTTGGCTTTCATTATAGCTTGGTAGGCCCGAGGCGAAACCCTCAGCACCACGTCATGATCAGGTTTATTGGACTTAATTGGGAAAAGTACCTTTAGTTCGTTTTTAAAGTTAGTAAGTTCTGGGTTCATCTCACAAATTATGTTTGTAAGGTCAGATATGTCTGTTGCTTTATTTACATTCTTTATAACAATAGTTGGATCTCTTTGCTTAGGCTTATAAATTTTACATGTTTGGTTCAATTCGTCTATTTTCCTAAAACTCTCAATCAGTTGATCTATGTCTTGTTCGTTGGGTGATTTTAATATTGTACCCTTTCGTGTATTTATCAATTTTGATATTTTGGCAGTATTTCCTTTTTGGCGAAATTGCTTTATTGTTTCATTAAACTTTTGGTGTACTTGAGCTGTATTTTGGTCATCATTAGCAAATATAATCAGTGTTTTCTCATCATTAGTATATCTATTTTTTTGTAATATTTTATTATTTCTATTTTTGACTATTTCTGCGTATGTGTGCGATTCTTTTATTTTATTTTGTTTAACTAGTTGTGCTATATCATTTTTAATATCTGTGAAATTACCATGCAATTGTTCCTCAAATTTGTTTATGTTTTCGTCTAACTTTATAAGCTCAGTTACGCTATCTTTGACCTGTTTTATTGTACTTTTGAGAAAACCAAGGTCTTGTTTACTTATTGTTTTTTGGTTATTATCAAATTTATCGGAGAAATATTTCCATATTTCATCCAATCGAGCAATTACCAGTGTATTCATTTTTCAGACAATTTGCATGTTAAATAACTTTACTCAATCTTTAAACAAATAGCGCAGAACTTTAAAAATTTAAATCTATCTTTATAAAAGTCAATATTAAGTTTCACCTATCAATTTCAAATTAATAATCAGGAAGAAGTTATAAAAAAGAGAATCAATAAACAATATTTACCGAGTTTGGAAGAGCGATGTGACGCACGTCCAGTTAATTCGGCCACCTAGCGGCGTTTTCCTTTAAAGATACTATTCCTTTAACTTCCAATTACCGAGGGAACCAATTAATATTGATTTTATTCAACTTATCGAGTATTTTTCAAGGGACCGGGAAAAAATGTTCACTTTATCGAGAGATTCGTTAAACAAACCTTTACTCGGGTAAAACCCGGGCGAAGCCGGGTACATCCATACAAGAATAATGATACAATTCCAAGGCAAGATACTATTCCTTTAACTTCCAATTACCGAGGGAACCAATTAATATTGATTTTATTCAACTTATCGAGTATTTTTCAAGGGACCGGGAAAAAAATGTTCACTTTATCGAGAGATTCGTTAGACAAACTTTTACTCGGGTAAAACCCGGGCGAAGCCGGGTACGTCCGCTAGTATGTATATAAATTTTAATAGATTTTGTAGAATGTTTTTTAGTAATAGATAGTCTGGGCTGTAATAACTGGTATATAGTTATATGCTGTAAATAGCTCTAAATTTCTGTTCTTATCTGTGATATTCACTAATATTCATTATAGGGTAGTTAAATCGTTAACTAATTGACAAATACGTTAATAATTTATATTTATAATAACTAAAATCATATTAACAATTACTGTAAATACGCTCCCAAACTTGTGTATGCATGCAAATATCCAAGACGGATATCGCGTGCTTTGTAAATGATAATAAATAAAAAATAAATAAAAGCATCAAGGCCCTTAAGAATAAACTGGGGAAAAGCTGCGTCGTTCAGCTGGGTAAAGCTTCCGGACAGGTCCTAGTTGGCCTTTAGCGGCCTGAAATGGCGGAGATTATCATAGAGGATGGACTGATGATCAGGGGAGCCCCGCTTTACGACATTTTTTTTTATTATTTGACTTGGCAGCCGTTTCGGAATAATTCTTATCAACCTGTCAACTTGTAACATGTTAAGAATGGAAAGAGAAAAAAAGTGAAATTTCAATAGAAACCCGTCAGGAAAAAATGGATACGAGATATTAAGACTGATGAAAGACAAACTTCTATTAATATATTTGTACAAAAATAGGGAAGGTATTCTCACTGAATACGATGTTATTGAGACCTTATAATTAGAATAAAAGAAGATATTGATTGCTTTGTGAATGTTTCAATGTAAAAAGTATCACTACACGCAGGAGAGGCGAAGGTGTGAAATACCTCTAAGGCAGTTAAAACATCACAATGTCACTTTAAAATCAACATTTCAGTCGGTCCCAAGAATCCACCCGTGTGGGAGTCCAAATTGCCGCTCTAATGAGAGAAATGCGATTTCTAAACGGGGACCGAAATAGCGCCGTTTGTCTTGGAGGGGCGAGAGACGGATGGGGTTGTTCTGCCGCGGGAATGTCGTCTGCTGATATCAATTAGGCAGCTGGTGCTCCTCCACAGCGGTGTAGATCGGGTGATGTACGGGTGGTTATGACACTGATCGATGTTTTCATCAGTTTGCTGTCTACTTGCAGTCGTTCCTGGTAGATCGGGTAATGCAGGGCTTATCATTAGCATAACACTAGCAGGGTATGGGGCTTCTTCTGGCGCTGATAGATATCTTCATCCGGTTTCTGGTGTACTTGAGGTCTAGACTTTCCCGTTAGATGTGTGATGTATAGCTTGTATGACATCCTAGTGATAAGGCCTTCTCGGGGCCATAGATTTGGCCTAGCCACTTTGCCAGGTGAACACCTCTTTGGCAGATTGTAAAGATTACAATGGATCCCTTGTAGATTTCCTGAAATAAAGTCCGCCGGAATCATAGATTCAGGTAGACGCTTCAGAGTTTGCCAAAGCTGGTTTTGTGGCTTTGTCAAGCCGCTAGTTTGCGGAGACGGTAAATAGATGGCGTCTAGCTTTGTGGTAGAAGCGACCTTTATCTTTATAGATCAATATCCCCTCCCGACAAAATTTCCATCTATGTACAGTCGTATTTGCGACGGGTTTATGCTTTGGGGATTAATATGGCCTATCTCACGTGTGTACTTGGGATATTAATAAAAACAACAAAGACAACAAACTTCTATTACTACTGATTGCAAAATGAAGTGATAGACAATTTCTAGCATCAAGTACCGACCACTCTAGGGATATATTACTGGAACAGTTTGTTTAGACAACATTATTTGAACTTGTTTAAAGAGTCTTATACTGTGTGCTGGCGCTTGCGCTGAAAACCTATGTTCGAACCTAGACAGTCGATAATTTCTAAAATCAACATGGCAGCTATTTCCATAGAACTTCATTGTTCTTACAGTACTGGAAGTTCTTCCAGATGAATTCTCTCCATTTCGTTCTGTCAGATTTCCTCCAGAGTCAGTCTGAGAATTTGTCTTATTTGGTCCGTTCATTTTCTGGATCTTTCTCTCTTTTTTTCACTCAACGATCGTCCAAACATTCCCTTCTATTCTGATGAAATGTCCATGGTTTATCAGAATTGGATACACTCTCTCTTTCCTTAATTGTTCATTCTCGCCAAATTTACTTGGATAAAACTTCAAATGTGATAATTAGGTAAACAAAAGAAGGTATAGGGATGGTAGATTAAACTGACGAAACCATTGGGATAGTTCAGAACTGCTGAGTTCAGTTATTCTAATACTTTTTTTTTGTGAATTGTGGAGATTTGTGTTTGTTATTCATTTGTTTGGATTAGTTTATAACTACGCCATAACACTAATTATCGACTTTGTAAGTAGAATTTCCATTTGGTAAAAAGAACCCTGGAAGAAGGCACTGCACAAGATGAAAAACACTGAGTTACGTTTCCCATATAGAAAGAGAAGTCTATCGCGAACCAAAGAGTACAAAAAACTTACATTAACCCCCAAAGTATAAATACAAATAACAAAACAATGACAAGAAAGAAAAATAGTAAAAATGGTAGTATTTTCGGATACCAATCTTCTCTAACCTCAGCCTTATTTATTTTTCGACATAATAAAATTTTCATTTTCTTGCGATTGTTTCTCTTGGAAATGTGAAATTTCCATTCGAATTTCATTATTCTCTCATAACTCGATTATTGCATGTCCATTCCTATCGAGAACAATACCAACTTTTGCCTTAGTGACAGGGCTATTCTCAAATATCTAGATAAAGCTAGTCAAATATCTAGAAATATTAATGGTTGGGGAAAATAGAAATAGAGACAATTTGATAATTCAGATATATATATTGATATTTAGTCAATTATATAGATGCAGAATTCGAGAAATAAATATAGTAATTATGAGAAAATTTACTCTGATGTGGTGATGTTGAAGACTGATTTATAAATGATTCTACAATGCACAAATGAATCTGCCACTGCTGCAGAGTATGATGGATTCTTCAATTTTTGATTACTGGACTTGATTGCATTGAATTCTGAGTCACTATACTCTATTACTTCGAGAAATTTTAAATGCGGAAGTCATTTTGCGATCTCAACGAAATTTTTGGCCAAGGAACAATCAGCAAAATCCACATATTGAACGATGATTAAAGAAGTTCAAATTCAGGAGATAACAACCTCGTAGATGAAGAGAGGTCTACCGTCAAATTTCGACGGCCAGTCACCTTTGGCAGCCTTGGAAGAAAACGCAAGCTTAACGAGAATGTTGGCTTCAATGTGGACCATTTGAAAACCGTTCGTGTCATCTCAGAATCTCTGAAACAGTATTTGATGATTTTTTTCTAATTTAATTTTTTATTTTTAGATTTTCTTTTTTTCACCAAATAAAATAAGAAAGTATAACATTATTTATTTAGCTTTATTCTTCTAAATACACAAAAATAAAACTCAGCTCTTCTATATTTTTACAACTCTTTCCTTTCCTCTTTTATATATATACTAGACGAATGGCCCGGGCAACGCCCGGGGTTTACCCGAGTGCGAATATATTTTAAAAACGTTGTCTTGGGTGGTCGCTATTGACAGGGTGGTCTGTATAGACAGGTGGGTGTATCACACAGCTGATAACAGGGTTTTCTAGAGTGGTCGCTATAGACAGGGTGGTCTGTATAGACAGGTGGATGTATCATACTGCTGATAACAGGGTTGCCTAAGGTGACCGCTATAGACAGGGTGGTCTGTATAGACAGGTGAATGTAACACACTGATGATAACAGGGTTGCCTAAAGTGACCGCTATAGACAGGGTGGTCTGTATAGACAGGCAGCTGATAACAGGGTTGTCTAGAGTGGTCGCTATAGTCAGGGTGGTCTGTATAGACAGGTGTATGTATCACACTGCTGATAACAGGGTTGCCTAAGGTGACCGCTATAGACAGGGTGGTCTGTATAGACAGGTGGATGTATCACACAGCTGATAACAGGGTTGTCTAGGGTGGTCGCTATAGACAGGGTGGTCTGTATAGACAGGTGGATGTATCACACTGCTGATAACAGGGTTGCCTAAGGTGACCGCTATAGACAGGGTGGTCTGTATAGACAGGTGAATGTAACACACTGATAACAGGGTTGCCTAAAGTGACCGCTATAGACAGGGTGGTCTGTATAGACAGGCAGCTGATAACAGGGTTGTCTAGAGTGGTCGCTATAGTCAGGGTGGTCTGTATAGACAGGTGTATGTATCACACTGCTGATAACAGGGTTGCCTAAGGTGACCACTATAGACAGGGTGGTCTGTATAGACAGGTGGATGTAACACACTGATGATAACAGGGTTGCCTAAAGTGACCGCTATAGACAGGGTGGTCTGTATAGACAGGCAGCTGATAACAGGGTTGTCTAGAGTGGTCGCTATAGTCAGGGTGGTCTGTATAGACAGGTGGATGTAGCACACTGCTGATAACAGGGGTGTCCAGAGTGGCCGCTATACACAGGGTGGTCTGTATAGACAGGTGGATGTAGCACACTGCTGATAACAGGGTTGTCTAGAGTGGCCGCTATAGACAGGTGTATGTATCGCACAGCTGATAACAGGGTTGTCTAGAGGGGGGCAGGGAGGCCACGTGTTCGATGGCAGCCAATGGGCGCGCATTCTATCCGTGAGCTTCAGACATACAGACAGAATAAGGCAAATATATAAGTAGATATATTACCTAAAAATACAACAAAACAAAAGTATGCAAAACAGTCATTTACAGTATACAAATTAGAAGGTATATTACAATTATATTAGTAAACATTTTATTAGTTAATAAAGGGTGCCTATATTGGATTTTTATAAATAACCTACATTCCTTCTCATAGCTTTGATAGAGGAGCATCTTTACTTGAAAGCTCACTTTTATTACAATAAAAAATATACTTATTGTTTTAATAAATTTCGATACCTGTTGTAATTTGGTGGAAGCCTAAATCCACCACCCAATTAATACACCAATCCCACGTTTGTATAATATTTGTATTCAAAATATTGTTTGTTCTATTGTATTTTATACGAGAATATATGCACTCGTTTCATCCAAGAAAAAGAGTTATTTGGTGAGATCATTTTTTTTTAAATAAGATAAGGAGGGCTGAGAAGTGTCGAAAGAATAGGTGCTTATGGAATGTTCTAATGTAGCTTTAAAATCATCAAAATAGTCACCAAACAGTTAGTTCCTTGGAAGAAAGAGTAAGAGCTTAATAAAAGTTCCATACTGTGTCCCCTTCCAAACTAGCTTAGAATAGCTGTGACTATTTTCATCATGAAAAAAATAAAACTTAAAATATCTCTTGTTTTCTTAACCTCAATATCTTTTGTGAAAAGTCACAGGACGGAGAAAAATCTTAATACGCTCTTTCTGTTGAAAAAAAAGGCACTTGGTGTGTGTGGGATATAAAACAATTCAAAAAGGCACACACAATAACATTAACTATAATTTATTTCTTCAGAAAGGTTTAAAGCAAACAACACGATCTCAAGCGTGATAAATACATATTTTAAAATATAGATTAAGATTTGTTCTTTTGAATATTAATTGATTCGAGCTCTCTCACGAGTAGCGTCGTCAAGGAATTCAACAATTAAATTTACATATACGTCCAATTAAATTTCTGTACATATTTATATATATTTTGTTATATAAGAGAATATGAATATTCTAATTTTTAGAGATAAAAACCTCATCGGTTAATTTAGTGCACTGAAATATGCCATTGATTTAAATCCAATGTGAATTTAAAATTAAATTTTGTGCCAGTAAACATAAAGAATATTTATTGCCTTAAAATATTTGAAAAATTACTAAGGGAAGAGTTTGTGTCTGTACGGTTCATTAGTGGGAGGGAATTTTTCCTGAGGCTCGTTAGTTTATTCGCCAAGCAGAGAGCGTACACAACAAGTGTATGTTTATAACTTCAATAAATAACAATATCAACATTTATCTTATTATCAAATTCATATATTTATAAAAATATAACAAGACAAAATTAGTAGCGGTCAAAAGATTAACCTTTTGAAACTGCACTGATAGTAGGTCTTCCATTTTTTTTTTTAACTTGTCTGTGACTATATTTTTGAAATTGTTTTTAAAATAAAAATTATCGCAAAAAATGACCACTTTTTCAAACTATAAGTACTAATTTTAATTTGATCATAATTATCGATAATAAAATTGAAACAAATGAGTAGGTGAAATATAAATTTCGTAAAATAAAAAATGCAAGTGCTGAATTCTAACTAAAATCGCATATCTCTGTAAAAAAATGAAAAATGTGAATGTTTTGATATTAATCCCCTATTATGTTCTGTGATATATATAAAAATAATGATTAGCGAATTGTACCTAAACTTTGATTTAAAAAAAAAACATGATTTTTACGAAACTGTAATTTAAATTTTCAATATTTATTATATTCAGCAAAAAAAAAAAAAAAAAACATTTTAAAGACTGCTGAAAATTTTGTGATAATTTTAAAAATAAGCTATGTAACTATTTTATGTGTTTGAGTGAAACATAAACATCTATGAATAGTGTTTGAGAGAAATATTTATAATAAAATTTAATATTTTAAATCTACAAAATATGCTAGCTTATATATTTTATACAAATATTCATAAAAATACTCAACGGCAATATACACGATCTCACATTAAAAAAAAAAATATATTTTTTTAAAGTTTACACAAGTCCTCACAACTTAATACCTTTTTGAATACTGTCATTGAAGGTAAAAATCAAAATACGTTGAAATTTATATTTTAAGAAACAAAATAATTTCTTAAATAAAAAAAAGTATATTTTTTTATAAATATTAAAATTAGTAATATATAAATGTGTGTGTGAGAAAATATAATCTATAAATAGAATATGACATACATCAGATTTTCTCTAAAATTATATTCGAATTGATATAAAAATGAACACTTATTGACAACATTCTACAAACGTTTAATTGAAAAATTCTCAATTTTCATCAATTTAAGGAAAATCGGTGCTTTGATATAAAATATTTACATTAACCATTATACATATGTATATTTCCATGCAGCATTAACGATTATACATACCAAAAATTAAATATTCATTTTATAATTTTGGATAGTTTGTCTATTTTTCCGGATATTCTCATTGTCAAAAAAAAAAAACAAAAGTAAACAATCTTGTCATTTATAAGCAAGTATATATTTATATATATTAACATGATTTATTTATTTGGGATCGTGAAAATTTCAATTAGATCAACATATTAACATTAGCAGCTTAAGCAAAACATAATACAAGAATGCAATAAAAGTTGTCAAGCAACACATTCAAAATTAGTATACACTTCGTTCTCTTTTTATGCGGTTTTTTTTATGCGGTGCAAGAAAAAAAAAATTATTCGAATTTCTAAAATTTTTTTTTGGTGATTCACTTTTTCTGAAAACGAATAAGAATAACAACTACAACTCTACTATTACGCACTATTACTATTATCCAACTATCTACTATTACTATTATCCAACAAACAATAGAGGGGAAGTTCCAATGTCTTTTATTCCGCGCCTGCCGGTGTCTTACACAACTCGTGCAAAACCGAAATCAAAACTGAAAACCCGCCGGCGTGCCAGCTGCCGTTACAAATTTCTTTTTTCTTTTATTGACATGTTTTCTCTTGATTTGTTCTTAAAAACAAAAGAGACAAAAACAAAAATACCTCGTTAAAATTGCGTGTTTTTATGCTGCATTTTGTTTTTGTATGAAACTAATTAAAAAAGCCTGCATATTGGAAAGCATTAGAAAATAAAACTTTGTGAAAGAAGGTTACTACCGAAAACCGGAAGATAAATTTACTAAAGTGAATTGTAAGTTTTTTTGAATAATTTTAGTGCGTAATTGTACATTAAGTTTTTTCTATAATTTTTAGTCCTTTTAAAGAAAATGTGTGACAATAATAAAAAACAAAAAAGAAGTGCAATTTCGCTAGAAACCAAAATTATAATTCTCGATTGCTTGGCGAAAGGAGAAAGATCAACAACAATAGGTAAACGTTATAATTTAGGCGAATCTACTATAAGAGCAATAAAAAAAATGAAGCGGCAATAAGAAGATCAGTCAGATCTGGTACAAATTTGAGTTCTAAAATTTCATCATATTCAAGAGGCACTTTAATAGAAAAAACAGAAAAGGCTCTCGTAATTTGGATTGAAGATTTAACTCAAAAAATAATTCCGTTAGATGGACATTTAATCAAGATGAAAGCCCTTAAATTTTACAAGGAGTTAAAAGAATCAAAGCCATCTACATCTTCACGTGAAAGTAATCCACAATTCTCTGCCAGCACAGGGTGGTTAACTGGTTTTATAAAAAGACATTATTTTCATAATCTAAAAATAAAAGGTGAGGTGGCTTCTGCAGATGAAGAAGCTGCTAGAAAATATCCTGAAAAGTTGGCTAAAATTATTAAAGATGGAGGATATTGTGCCCATCAAATCTTCAATGCTGATGAAACAGGATTGTTTTGGAAAAAAATGCCAACCCGTACTTACATTGCAAAGTCCGAAAAAAATGCCAGTGGTTTTAAAGCTGCTAAAGATCGAGTTACTTTATTGCTGTGCAGCAATGCATCTGGCGATCGAATGTTAAAACCGCTGCTTGTAAATCGATTTTTAAAACCACGTGCATTAAAAGGAAAAGACTTAAATACACTGCCCGTACATTGGATGGCAAACAAGAAGGCCTGGGTAACAACGGCTATTTTCACTGAATGGTTCAATAAATGCTTCGTACCCGAAGTAGAAAATTATATGAAAGAGATGGGTCTCGAATTTAAGATCTTATTAATTCTCGACAATGCACCAGGTCATCCAAACTTAGAACATCCAAATATAAAGGTAGTTTTTTTCCCTCCAAACACAACGAGCCTAATTCAACCATTAGATCAGGGAATTATTTCAACATTTAAAAAATATTATGTAAAATTCACTTTCCAATTCATTTTCGATAAACTGGAATCCGATACAATAACAGTTACTGAAGTTTGGAAACAATTTAATATCTTGAACTGTGTAGATCATGTTGCGTTAGCAATTGCCGAGATAAAATCACAAACTTTAAATGCATGTTGGAAAGCTGCTTGGCCTGAATGCGTATCAAAGAGAAATGAATCAAATAGAACAACAATAGTAACATCAGATATTATTTCAATTGCTAAGGAAATAGGTGGGGAAGGTTTTGATGATTTTGGCGAGCATGATATAGAAGAATTGCTTGTGGACGAAGCCCTAAATGATGATGATATTTTGGAAAGTATGGTAGATACTACTAAAGATTTCGAAACAGTGTGTGTAGATAGCGAACTGGAAGATGTTACTCCACTGGACGAAAAATTACTTCGGGAAGGCCTTCAACTTTCCGGTAAATTGGAATTTTTTTTTATTCAAAATGATAATGATGTAGAACGCGCCTTAAAATTCCAACGTGATCTGAAATTTTGTATGTCTGGCTACAGAGAACTCTACAAAGAACTAGTCAAGCCATCACAGCGTTTGATTACTGACTACCTTGTCAAAGAAAAAAAAATCACTGAAGTTCCTAAAGAAGCATTACCATGTAGATCTGATGACGTAATTTTATCTTCAAGTGATGAAAGTGATCTTGCACCAATCCACAAACGGGTTCGCACATTATCAGACAGCGAATAATGATGAAAACATTCTTAATATGATTTTAAATAAAGTTTTGTTTATGTTTTTTTTTTACATATTAAGTTTTGTTTTTGTTATTAACACACATATGTGCCATTTATTAAAATATGTGTGTGTGATGAGAAAAAAATTAAATCTTATTATTTATAATTCTTTTTTTATGCGATTTCTGGTGCATTTTAAAACATTATTTAGGTTTTATGCGATTTTTTAATAAATGGAACGTATCCATCATTTTACATATAAATGTATGTCTTTTTTTGTGCGATTTTTTTTATGCGGATTCCCCTGGAACGCATCTACCGCATAAAAAAAGAACCAAGTGTACTTTATAAACAAATGATCTTGAATTTGTTCTTACAATAACTAATTTTATCTAGGATAAATATTTTATTTTGTTTCTTTTTTTTTTTTGGTAATTGTGTGTGTTATATTATTAAATAGTATATAAGAGATGGTATATTCAAATTAACGTTATATAAATCTTTTAGCATAACTATTTCAATATTTGGATATCAAGATGGTTTTAAACTTTCCTAATAATAAGGCACTCTATTTACAAATTAATGTAAAGTACTTACATATCTTAAAGTTAAAATATGAAATTTGACATATTCTCACACATACTTTATTTATTAAATTAAAATATGTAAATAGTGTCTCGCTATTGTGTAAGAAAATATGTATAAACAAGGGGGTCTATCAGCTATAGCCCCAAAATACAAATGTTATAGGAAAATATGTTACGAATCAATATATTAATTAAATTATATTCCCATATATTTTACTATGATGCATCTAATACTTATAAACAATTACGTAATTCATGTACTAAGCGCGATACTTCATGAGTTCACTTTTTGAGTCCAGTATTAGATCAAAATGGTTAGATTTTGATCATGTCAAGCTTTTTGTTATTATTTTAAAATAAATAAAAATTTGGTAAATAAATATAGGAACTTACATATGTACTACTTATTTTTTTAAATTTATTAATATAGCAGCAGTACAACCATTGTCAAAGCCAATATTTAAATTCTAACTCTTCTATGACGAGACACGTCTTTTTGCCAAGCCAAAATAGTATTGAATATAATTTGTGAGAGCAAAAATGTAAAAAGGGTAAACAGGATATTTTATAAATATATTTAGAAGTAATATAAATAAAAAAGGGGACTGTAAAATTTTATTTTCTGTGATTATACGTATATCTTAAAAGTAAATGATATTCACATGTCTCTCAGTGAATGTACTCTCATCTATTTCAATATTTTCTGAAAATATATATACTGATATACCAAAGTTAAGGAACAAAATGATTTTTGAAATTAAAAACATAATTAAAAAAATGGATAAATAAAGATTTGTTCAAATTTTTTTAAAGGCCTTTATACAATATTGTATAAAAATTATCATTCAACATACAATTTTTTGTCGTATTTTCTTTCTATCTTTTGTGTTTACATATTGCTAGCTCAATATATAATACCTATGCAAATTTCCTTTCAAAAATTATCATTATATTGTTTGTTCCTTAACTTTTGCACCCCATTATAGATGCCTCCATTGTAGATGGCCATAGCCCCCTCTAAGAGAATTCGACGTTTCAAAGATCAACACGAGTCAAATTTCATCCTCTCTCATAAACATCAATTTAAGAGCAATATAAATTAACTGTGACTTCACAAAATTTAACAGGAATCGTTTTAAAAATTGAAATCGCGGTGAGATGAGATTTGCAAATGATACTTGACTAGAACATTGACTATTTGAGATGTTCTTCTAGCTAGTTAAAGAGAGCGTGATTGATCATAAAGAAAGGGCATGGAGTTATTCGCAACAATCTGTGGGGCTAAGACTTGGAGTCGAGCATGCAGCCGGCACTCTGGAAGTACATGTAGTAGCTGGGGTCGGGAGTCAGGATGTCTGGCCAGGAGCCGGGTCGGAACTTGGGGGTCGGGGTCTGCATGGGTGGTGGGGCGTGCGCTGGGTAGGGGTAATAGAACGGTATGGCACCTGGGGGTTTGAAACTGGGAGTGGGCAGCTGAGGCGGCGCGGATGGCTTGTTGCGTAAGATGCGGCTGATACTGGATACAGAGGGCACGTTGTGTTTGTCACAGATACCATCCTCTAGAAGTTTGTCACGGATCTCCCAAGCGAAGATTCCAGGCTCTCGCCGTTTCAAGTCGCGGATGTGGGCTACAACCCGCGGGGTAGTCACGCGAGGCTTTGAGCCTCCGATAGCCCCGGGAAGGACAGAACCGGTCTCGTGATACCGCGCGAGGATCTTGGAGACGCAGCCGTGGGACACCCGCAGTTGCCGTGAGATGTCGCATGGTCGCACGCCCAGCTGTGATAGCTCCACGATCCTCAGGCGCACGGCGTTGGGCAGAGGCCGGCCGTTGACAAACACTCCGCCTAGCTGGTTGACCTCCCCGTAGGCCGGGAGTTCTGGACACACAATGAGGCATCGCTCAGGTGGGGGTGACATAGGCTTCAAACAGATAGCTGAGGGTGAGCGATGGCTGGGTTAGTGGCCTAAATATCCGAAAATAGTCAATCATGTTGTAAATAAGTTTTCCAAATATATTCGTGAAGTGGCAGAGATCTATTAGAGTTCTAAATATATTGGCAATAAATATGTAGATTATTTTCTTAACATCCTTCTAAATTTATATGGAGGGAGTTTCTTCTTAAATTTCACAACCTAAAGGGCTACTTTCACTTTTCCTAATTGCCACAAATAGGTTTCGGAATTTACCTTCGGCTTTAGCAAAAAAAAAAAAAAGTTAAGGATTAGTGGAAAATAGTTGAGCAGATAAAAAATATGGAACGAACGATATTGCCATTATCATGAAAATGTAGTGTAGCACTAGTTATTGAAGAGACTTTAAAGATTCTCTTGAAGGTTTTGGCACGGTACTTCATGGTCAGAAGTGCCCGTCCAGCCAGCTGATTGGCTGCTGTCTATCCATATGATAAACATATATGTATGGGTGTCTGGACAGAGTTCAAGAAGTTCAACTAGACTGTAAAAAGCCAGCAGCCCTTGTCCATTCAGCGGATTAGCTGTCAAATATGAGTGAATAGGTCGGGAGTCAACTAAACAATGAGAAGCCGTCAATCCTCGTCCTACAAGCGGGTCAGCTGTCTATCCATAATACAATGTCTATCCATAGACATTCTATATGTAGCGGACGCTAGAAATATAAAGTGTAAACTTGTAAATAAGTAATTGTACTGACTTAATGCTGACTTCATCAATTACATTTATGTTTATTTAATTAAAAAGGCATATATTGGATCAAAATATCATTTATTTTACCAATATTTCTGTTTATATGCTGCCTAGTTTACGTTTTAAAAGAATAGCTAAAATATTTTAGAGTTTATTATTTGAATGGCAAATATAGGTTTTTAACTTTTAATTAGACAAATTTAATTTATATTTAGACATTTTTCATTTCAATTTAGCAATTTTTCATTTAAATTTCTATAAAAAGTCCATGTGTCTAAATTAAAATGAAAAATGTCTAAATTAAATGAAAAATGTCTAAATTAAAATTGAAAATGTCTAAATAAAAATGAAAGTGTCTAAATTAAAATGAAAAATGTCTAAATATATATTAAAATTGTCTAATTAAAAGTTAAAAACCTATATATAAAATAAGTGAAAGTTAACAGCTATCAAAAACTGAATATGTTTATTTTTTAAATATATAATAAACTAGCGGACGTACCCGGCTTCGTCCGGGTTTTACCGAGTAAAGGTTTGTCTAACGAATCTCTCGATAAAGTGAACATTTTTTCCCGGTCCCTTGAAAAATACTCGATAAGTTGGATAAAATCAATATTAATTGGTTCCCTCGGTAATTGGAAGCTAAAGAAATAGTATCTTGCCTTGGAATTGTATCATTATTCTTGTCTCAAATAAATTGCCGTGTCATCCTGAATTTTGTCTTTCCTAATTTTCTACATTACAAATCATCGTATCATCATGATAATATTTAGAGCAGATTGTTGAATTATATAACAGATAAATTAGAATATTTATCTTGATTATTTTTAGGCGAAAAGTTATTTCAAAAATTGTATTTTCTAGAAACCTTCCCAGTACTATACAAAATAACTTCCCAAAGTTTCATGGCGTTCCAATGAGTGGTTTGGTAAGGCATAAAGGACAGACAGACACACATACATTCATTTATATATATATATATATAAATATTTACAATTATATATACAAATTTATAAATAAAATATGCAAAATGTTAATAATTATTTTAAAAAAATTAAATAAACAGTTACAATATCGCTCTTTGTGCCTTTTGACTCTCTAAATCTATATGTTGAAAGAAGCATTGTTTTTATAAATAACTAACAGAAAATAATTTTAACGACTTGTTTAAAAAATAGTTCTGATTAAAGTTATTTGTAGCAAAATATGGCGCTACAGATCAGTGAGAAGCCATATGTACTCTTCCAGGTAGCTCATTGTGTCTATCTCCTAATAGGAAATAAGTGTGGGAAGGTAAGGAAGCTGAATAAACTGGGTAAGAGGCGAGAAGTAGCTTTCAGCTAGCAGATTGGCTGTCTATGGAGCCAGGAAATGTGTGCGAATGAGTATTGAGTGGGGAAAGGTAAGCAAACAATGTGAAGACAGAAGTACCCTTCCTGCCCTTGGCTTTCTTCTTAACTAATAATATGCGTTGATGAGAGTAGAAAGGTGAAGAAATGTATCTAAACAGTGTGAAGCGAGAATGAAGTATCCTTCCATCCTGCTGATTGGTGTCTATGGAGCCAAGAAATATGTGTTGGTTAGAGTGGAAAGATAACTAAACAGTGTGAAGCCAGAAGTACCCTTCCAGTCAGAGACTGGCTGTCTATACAGCCAGGAAATATTGATGGATGAGAGCGCGGAGAAGGTAAAGTTATTTAGCCAAACAGTTTGAAGTCAAAATAATTACCCCTTCATCTTGCCTGCTGCCTATCCAACCAGGAAATGGTCGGGTGAGTGTGGGAAGGTAAAGAAGCTGAATAAGCTTTTAAGAGGCCAGAAGTAGCTTTCAGCTAGCAGATTGGCTGTCTGTGTAGCCAGGAAATATGTATGAATGAGTGGGGAAAGGCAAAGAAACAGTTTGAAGACAGAAGTACCCTTCCAGCCAGGGATATACCAATAATATGTGTTGATGAGAGTGGAAAGGTGAAGAATTGTATCTGAACAGTGTGTCCAGAAAGAAGTATCTTTACACTAAACAGTATGAAGTCCAAAGAATTACCCTTCCATCCTGACTATCCAGCCAGGAAATGGTAAAGAGGCTGAACTAAACGGTAAGAAGCCAGAAGTTCCCGCACAGCCAGCAGCCTTTCGGCGATATTTTGGGCTGGCCGCCAAACAAAGAAGGCGGGAGGGAATTTATCACTTCGAAGGCTCCCAGAATAAAGCTCTAATCTATTATGGAAATGGGTTATTCTTTGTGCTTCCTTTGTAGGGCACAAGACTGTGCTGCCCGCACCTACATATTCCACTGTGTAACCAACCCCGGTCTAGAGAACTACAAATTTCAAGAAAATCTTGAAATTTTATTTTTTCTGTCAAGAATTTTCAAGAAATATCTTCGAAGATGTTGAAATGAAAATCCCTAAATGAATCTGAAATGTAATTTTATCTCGTAAAATGTGTGGAATGGTATTTGTATATCTACTAATCTCGTATCAGTGTTGTATTATTAGGCTGTTTGAGGAGGCGCTTTCTCCTTTCCTTTAAATGGTTTTGTTCTTAACCAGGAAATATGTGATGAGAGTGGAAAGGTGAAGAAATGCATTTAAACAGTGTGAAGCCAGAAAGAAATATCCTTCCATCCTGCATCTAGGAAATATGTGTGGATGAAGATTATGAAAGTGAAAGACTTTGATTATTATGATAAATTAGACTGAATTATTAATAACATTTGAAAAGTCTTCAGTTGAAAGTAGGGAAAATGATTTTTAAGCCAATAACTCAATAATAGAGAAACTAAATAAAATTAACAGATATGGACATACAAGCTGAGAGTTAAGAACGGTTTACAGGATTTGATAAATGGCATAAATACAGAATTACCAAATGGATTTCAATAATATGGAAAGCAATGGCAACAGAAAGATTTTTGATAGTCAACTAGTTCCTCATTAGAAGTTTGGGGAAATCCAGAGAAATGTGTCTTACATTGCAATGCTTGAATATATGGTGTATATAATACAACTTATATTTGCTAAGAAAACTATATAGAATGGTATTAGGAAATGGATCTATGAATGATTTCAAAAAAATCAATTCTGTAAATTTTTATGCAATTGAGATAATTAGAATTCAGTTGTAAGGTCTATCAGATTTATATGCATCTCTAATAACAGCTCTAGACAGAAAGTAAAATCGACTTTGGAAAGGGTAAACACAAGTTAATTGGTGAATATGTGGTGGTGGTGTCTTGTCCATGGAGCAGATCAGATCGGTCCGTGCACCCTGATCACAATACTGGCCAATTGAGGTGGTGTTGTCTTGTCCATGGAGCAGATCAGATCGGTCCGTGCACCCTGATCACAATACTGGCCAACTGAGGTGGTGGTGTTGTCTTGTCCATGGAGCAGATCAGATCGGTCCGTGCACCCTGATCACAATACTGGCCAACTGAGGTGGTAGTGGTGTCTTGTCCATGGAGCAGATCAGATCGGTCCGTGCACCCTGATCACAATACTGGCCAACTGAAGTGGTGGTGTTGTCTTGTCCATGGAGCAGATCAGATAGGTCCATACACCCTGATCACTATTCCGGCCAACTGAGGTGGTGGTGGTGTCTTGTCCATGGATCAGATCAGATCGGTCCGTGCACCCTGATCACAATACCGGCCAACCGAGGTGCCTTTTCCGTATAGATGTCCTCTTCTGGATTGATGTCTGCTATATTGAGGGCTGCAAGGATGGCCGGGCAACTTTATATAATTGGTGAATCTAAGTGAATATATACACGAGAAACTTGAAAATAATGTTGATTCTTTATTAAATGATAGAAAACCTACAGCGACAAACTGCGTTACTTCTGCAAGAAGCCTGGACATTTAAAAAAAAAACTGTTTAAAATGGAAAGAAAAAAGGACCACCTCAGTTAAACGAATAATTACATTACAAAAGTATTAAAATTTTACACAAATAAATTTACTGGCAATGCGTTTCTTTTTTTTTTTTTTTAAATCTCTACAGACCTTACTGCAATGATATGATTTAATGAATGAGAGGGCTTGGCTCATCAGTAGTGAACCCTCTCAGCGGTTTCGCCAAATTAATCTCTATGTATATATTGTGTAAAATTATAACGATAGAGGGCAATAAAATTTAATAGAGATTAATTTGGCGAAACCGCTGAGAGGGTTCACTACTGATGAGCCAAGCCCTCTCATTCATTAAATCATATCATTGCAGTAAGGTCTGTAGAGATTTAAAAAATAATAATAATAATAATAAAATAAATAAAATAAAAAAAAAAGAAACGCATTGCCTGTAAATTTATTTGTGTAAAATTTTAACGATAGAGGGCAATAAAATTTAATTTACTAACAAAAGTATTAGTAAATAAGAAATATAAAGGAATGAATGTAAAACCATTTTGTTTAACAAGTATCTATGTAATATATACAAATGCTGGTGAATTGATTCTGAAGCAACAATGCATATCGCTGGAGAAAAATAATTTGTTTCGAAAATACAGTTAAACCTGTCTATAGCGCCCCCTCTTGGGACTCACCAAAATAGGGTGCTATAGAGAGGGGGTGCTCTAGACAGGCCACTTTTGATGTAAATCGCATCGTATTACGTATTTAAAATCGGGCGCTATAGAGAGAAAGACGCTATTTAGAGGGGGGCGCTATAGACAGATTTAACTGTATATGGTTCTATAAATGATTAAATCATAATTCCTGATGGAAATTGCATTTCTGTAGAAGCAATAGAAGAATAAATATTAAAATGTAAACTTCCTCAAGATAAGATTAGCAATTTTATAATGGAAGATGTACTTTTGTTAATTTCACTTGTAGTTTTTATGTGAATTTTGATGTGTTATCTGTTTTATTTCCTTTATATAATCTCGTTTTTTTTTGGGGCCTTAAGAATGAGATTTTTTCTTTTCCGAAAGTTTGCCGTTTTAAATTAAGACAAATTTTAGGAGCTATTCGATCGCTTTTTTCTCTGGTCAATATTGCCAGCCAACTCAATCCTTGAAATATCGGGGAACGCATGCTTCAAGTGTGTAAACAGAGTTTTGATTTGATTAATATTCATCTCTTTTTATGTAAGCTATAGTTGCCCAGAAAAATAGAATTCGGGTAAAAAGTTTCTTTCAATTTTGGTTTTGCAAGCTTTCGAGCGAATTTTCTGCTATATTTCAACCCATGGGATTAAAATACATATATTTTTCGTATAAAGATCATTTAGAGATTGTAAATAAAGTATTCGCCCGTAAAATAGCAGAAAATTTGCTCGAAATCTTGCAAAACCGAAATTAAAAGAAACTTTTTACCTGAATTCTATTTTTCCTTTTTCAAATTCATGTCTTTAATAAAATATTTGCGCGGCGTTATCTTTTACTCTTTTTCTATTGTTAAAAACGCTTAATTGAGAATCAAATATTTTTTGGTTTGAGGTTAAAAGTTTGATTAAAATAAAAGTTGAATACTTTAATTCTTTCTTATAAATTGATAGAATATTTTAGGATGTCCTTTCTCCTCAAACAGAAAAAGAAAATCCCAAAAGATTATTTACATATAATTTTTAGAATAGAAAAACGGGGCTCTGGCATTTGTAAGTGCAAAGTCGAACTGCTTTTCACATGTGTAGACATGTGGTGCGCTTACAGTAAAAGCAGTCGCTAACTACCCACCATGATTATCATGGCCTGTACTACGTTTACTAGGGATAAGCAAAAAAAAAAAAGAATAGAAAAAATGTTGTTATGAAAATATATAAAAAGAAGTGTTTTATATTTATTAAATTTAAGATAAGCACAAAATATATCAAGTCATTTCTTATTATAAATTATTGCGATTTTGCCTTTTGTTTATTAATGATTTCATTTTTCGAAGAAACTGGATGTTAAACTTTGCTATATATGTTTTTTTTTTCAAGAAATAATTACGATTTTGGGGATAACTGTGAATTATTATAAAATATTTTAAACTTATTATCCCATAGTCATGATTTCTTTTCGTCTGCTAATCAGTAATCTCCTTTGGTCTCTAATAGTTGAGGATAATCTTTATTTATGAATATTTTTTGTCCCTGAGTCTGAAAGTATTTCTGAAGAGCATAATTCTTCGCTTGAAGTCAGGCACTTCAATAAGAATAACCTTATTATCAAATCTGCCGATATATAATGGTAAGAGTGTTATTTGAAATAGTGCTTTTCAATTATTTATTTTCTTTTGTTGACTTTGCTTAGAATTTTTAATGAAACTGATTCCAAGAATATTATTAATTAAACATTATATTTATTGACTTACAAGAGAGAGAACAAAATATGAAAGGGAAACTACTATTAAACAAAGGAACTTTTTTCTCTGTCGGTTAGCACCTATTTACCTGTGAGCTTACACACACTCTGTGGTAACAATTAATTAATATATATACAACATCTTTAAATACCCAAATACAAAATTATTGTATGAGCCTTGTAACTCTATTGCTAAGGGTTGTTTTGAACACATGAAGGATTTGAAACATTAAAAAATCACTAAATTGCATATTTCATCTCACAAGAAAACGGTTCCCATCGTCAAGGAATCCTACCCCGAAACAACCGGAAGCAAAGAAAGGCGCGCGGCTAAATGAGCCAAACGAACCTGAAAAACGCCAGCAGACGACAACGAAACAGCTCTAACAAGCCAGGCGATGGTGATAAGTTGTTTTGGAATCATTTCTTAGGCAGCCGAAAAAAAAGTTCCGCCTCTTGGAAAAAATGGCGTAAAGAACCGACCGTTAAAATATATCTTTCTTTTTATACTTTCATCTAGTTATGTTTTATACTTGTTTTTCTTCTTCGATGTCTTAAATAAGGTCTTATTTATTGCTTGAGTAACGAGACGACGTCATTCGGTGTAATTTTAGCTTTAATATTTTTATTTTTGATTGATACGTCCTCGTGGAAGAAAGATAAAGTTAAATTCTTTATCAAAACATTCTCAAAATTAAAATATTTTTTTGCGATTTATTCTGTACTTATAATTTTTCTGATTAAATTTTTAACATGCATTGCATTGGGTAGCATATATTCAACATTTTCAATTAATCACGTGATTTCAGTTCTCACATAATGGCTATTTCTGTAATGTTTTGCCTGTAGTTGATAAGCTATAAAATATGTTGGCTGTTTATGAGGGAATATTTCACAGCTAGGGTTAAATATTTTTACCTGGTGCTCTACTAAAATCTACGCACAAAACTGTGATAAAAACAATTTACAAATAATTATCATGACATCTGGAGCTCTTGGCCTCCCTGTAACCAGGGAATCTACCACCCAACTTGACGAAAGAGACCTCCTCTGTACCATCAAAAGCCAATGCCTGCAGGAATGGAAATCTAATGCTGCACATGACTGGTACAGAGCAGGAGGGACAAGCACCGGTTCTGTCCTCCCAAGAGAACAACAGTCTTTAATTTCCAGACTCAAGTCTGGTCATCTACGGACAATGACTTCCAGAAGGGTTGCGAGGTTTTCCCACTATGTACTAAGTGCAATTCTCAACCTGCAATTACAAATGACATTATTGACTGTATTGACTCATTCATTGATGAGCTGTACTCATTCTATGCAGACACCATCAAAAGCCTCATGCTTTACAAGCTTGTAACCCTAATATGATTGAGTGGAGATAAGAAAGAAGAAGAAGACAAATAATTATTCAAGCGTGTTCAAGTTTGAGATCATTAGAAAATCCTGTGCAAATAAAACTAGGTATTATAGGAGATAGAACTATATATAAAGAAAAATTTCATAAAAATAAAGAGAACGAATCAAAGAGAAGAAGAGATGATTGAATCGAGATCATATATTATAGAGAGTTGCTAAATACTAATAAATCATAAGGCACTTCTCCAATATGAATAGATGTAAATTCAATGTGCCATCTATTGGCCGTCTCTGCAATCTAACATACGGTGGCAGAGCCACAACACTTTTCTCGTTACTTACCCAACTGGAACCATTGGAGAAGAACTGCATTCTACCATGGGTTACTGCCCATGTTGGAATCGGAGGTAATGAGATGGCGGATCAATTAGCAAAGGAAGCCAGAAAATTGAGCCAAAGGAAAGAACAAATGTCAGTATTTGACGCTGATGCTTTGGCAAAAAATTCAGCAAAAAATTAGAAAAGATCAAATATTCGAAATAAACTCTGAGAGAAGAATTACAAAAACTATAACAAGACTCAGAACGAAACACTATAAAGGAATGACAATACATCCAGATGGCACAAGAACCTATAGGACATGCAACAACTGTCCTGGTGTAGAACTAACACCTACCTACAAATTCTCATGCCCAGCAATGGCCGCAGCCTTGAAGAAAATTGACATGGACCCTGAGCAGCAGCTTTACACACACAAGATAGAGAACATTGCGACTGCTGTGATAGAGATGCATGGAGACATCTGAGGCTCTTCATTGGACACGACAACAACAACTAGGCAAATTTGGCAGGTCCAACTGGAGAACATGTTTCCAGACCCTTATCAGTCCAGTTTCATCCAGATTAGCATGAGAGTCATGAAATCTTCTAAAATTGGCTTTAAAAACGCGTAGAGCTGGTAAAGTGGCTGGGTATTGTCATGGATAAATCATCGCTATGATTTATGATCGATTTTTCCGCGGTAGAAATTTCATCAACTTGATAGTACACGAAGTGGAAGTGTTTGAACAATGTAAAACAGTATTGTAAAATCAATTAACACTTTCGTTATACATTCATCTAGAGGTGGTTTAGAACGTATCATTTTAGGTTATCATAATCTATTAGTTTTAAATTTCAACACAATTTTGGTTTCCCTCATTAATGTTATATAAGGTTGTCCAAAAGGTTCGTAAACATATTATGATTTATAGTTTGCAAGTGTTTACGAACTTTTGGGACAACTTTTGATAATATTGGCAACCCTGGTAAAATTATAACAGAATTCTTATAAAAGAATGATTTAATCTCTGATGTTCTATATCAAAGGTGGCCAATTAGCGGGAAACCAAGTTAAAGAATTACAAGGTTTTCCCAAATGTTCGTAAAAACTTGAAAAATATAAATCATAATCATAAAAAGTTTACGAACTTTTGGGGACAACTTTATAGTTTTTTTACTCTTTCGTTATAAATTTATATTTAAAAAAATATATACAAAATACATTATACAAATACACCAATGACCTCCTCTCAAACCATCATAGCAGACAAATGATCAACGGAAGAAATAACAGAAATAGCCATTTTCAAGTAGAATTTCTTGATTTGCTTAATTCAATAGTTACATAGTGTATTTCCTTATCATATAAAGACTTTTCCTTTGAGAATATATGCTTGCATCTTGTAAATATACATATTTAATATAAAATATAATGCCCGCTCTCTGTATTTCCATTAATTTATATATTTATATTGTAACAAAGTATTTATTATTTTATTAGCAGAGTATTATTTTTATGTTTATATTTTGCTATACTCTGTACATTTCCCTCTTTTGCTTATCTTTTGTTTATCACTCATAGTTTGTTCTTGCCTGAAATAAATTGTTGTCTCATCCCGAAGTTGGTCTTCCCTAATTTTCCACGTGGCAATATCTATATATCCTATATTGATTTCTCTATTTATGTTTTGCGTTAATAAGTTGAAGATTCTCAAAAATTCCATTTTAGTGAGGAGTTTCATATTATTTTTGTTATAGTGTTAAATTGTGTAGTATTTAATTGATCTAAAGAGTACATACAGTAAATAGTGTTATGTATAAACCCATCTACTTCTGGAATGCCCAATTTTTCGGGATTATAGGGAAAGAAAATTTGGTGGCATCGGACAACTACATGAATTCGTAGATGAGAAAAGGACATATAAAATTTTAATCAAATTTGTAGATAGACATGCAACTATATTTTGAACTGGGAAAGAGAGGGAAGGAAATTAAGAGGAAATTTCTTTTGTATGTTTGTCTTTTTTCTCCTTGACCAATTTTCTTTGTATAATTGTGTCAAATAATTGAATTGTATAAGCTTGTATATAGACAATTTGTTATGATATAAAGAAATGTATTAACGCAAATATCCCTGAGTTTTGGATATCGCATTATAGGATGTTAATAAAGTTAAAAGTTAATGTATAGGGTAATAGCGATTAAATTGCCTCCAGGGCTTTCCTGCCCATGATTCACTTTTGATTATATGTTCCCAAGACAGTTTTCCATAAATGTGGCTGAATTTCGTTGGGAAAACGCTCAATTTCCTCCTTCAAAGTCTGGGTGGTCTTGTTGCCATGAACTTTGACTTCACAAAAAACACTAAATAAAAAAGTTCAACCGCGTTAAATCGCATGATCTGCGAGGACAATTCTATCCACCAAAACGGGAAATTACACGAACAGGAAATGACTCGTAAAGTAATTGAATTGTTCCTTAGGTTCTATGGAGGCCATTTCTTCGATGTGATATCCAAGTGACATAACCCAATACTGTATACTTTATGATTCAAATAAAAAACTATATATTTTCAATTATAAACCTCTTTTCAAAAATCAAAAATACTTCTTTCGTAAGTTTTGAGACTCGCTGCACATACCTGGTATAGGTGTGTGCCTCAGATTTGCCTGCACTTGGCGTTTCTTTTAGGAAGTTGAGATTATCCAAATATGCTGTCATATATAATATTGACTTGCACGTACCGTAATGGATTTTAAAAAATCATTGTTTGGTTATTACACAGGGTGGATCACAAAAAGATACATTTTAAATTGTGAGTATTTTCTTTATCACACACACCAAAAACTTTTTTTAGCCAACAAATTTAATAATGATCATAAAAGAATTATGTTCATTTGAATACCATCGTATTTTATGGTTATTCATCTATCTTAATTTGCAAAAGTGTTTTAAAACATATGTAGCTTAAGATTAGAGAAATTTCACGGGTTTTTTTTTTTTCATTAAAAATATTTAATAAGGGCGCATCAAATTGTGACTCGTCAGTTTAAGGTATGTAAATTATGATGTGTGATCCTATAAGTATACGCAATAATTAACAAATAAATGAGAGATTTGTCGCTAAATTTTCATACAGAAGAAAAATTTGACGTAAACATTACTGATACGGCAACTTTTGGTAATCATATATATAAAAATAATAAAAATGGCATATCCTGACCGGGAGCACATGTGCTTTACAGAAGGCAGAGCGCCATCTGTTGGAACAGAAATCAACTAATCATTGATTTAGCCTGTTCCCGTCAGGGATATGCCATTTTTATTATTGATTTCAACACCCGACATTTTTATCTTTTTTTTTTCTCTCTCTCTCTCTTTCGTTTTTTCATATATATAAATATATATCGTGTCTATTGTTCGCTAACATCTACTATACACTGTTGGAAGAAAAATAAAAAAGATATTATATTAATTAAAGTTTAATACATCAACTTTATTATAAATATTAATTTTCACTAACACCTAGTCATTTCGTTAGTTACCAAGGCCGCTCCAGGCGTTCAATCATAGTATACCACAGAGTGGCAAATAATCAAAATGGCATCAAAATACCAACCTAACACACTATTCATTCTCAGTGCTGAGTCTTAAATCTTGAAAGAGTAATCGCAAGCTTTGGAAGAAAGGGGGGAGACGTAGCAGGAGTGGGATGGAAGAAAGCTCGTCTCAGACGACCCTGTTAGCGACATTTCAAGACTGCGGAGTACAGGAAGCCGTAATAGCGGAGGAAGTAAACACGGGACGCGGGGAGTCAAACCAAATATTTGAATATGACATCCAAGGCCACATGGGCACAAAACACTGATGGTTTTGCTGTTACTTTACATCTTACATACATCTTAGCAATGTCTAACAATGCGGGGCATGTTCTTTATACCAATAACATTGTGTTGGAGGAATCATTGTCAGGATTATGTAGAACGAAACATCATTTCACCCTATTCTGAGCTATTCTCTTCAAATTTTATAATTCCAGACCGTTCTGTTATATTATCAAACCAATCCTTCTACTATTCCCTTTATTATTCAATGTGTATCTCTCTAGTATGGTCACTAGACGATCTTTAGAAGATCTTCGGAGTACATGTCCAACAAACTTCCATAATCTCCACACACATTTTCTTTCTATTACTTCATTTAAAAGGATATTTATATAATGCTTTTAATAAATCTTCTTCGATCTTCTTTGTTTGCCACCCTCCTATCAATTCGATCTCAAGGATCGATATCAAAAGAATTCATTGTAAGGATTATTATATTGAATTGTCACTTCTGATAGTTCCCTCTGCAAAGGAAATAATGTTGGTAGTGAAAAGTGGAAATTATAACCATTGAAAACTTCGAAATTTAAGTATATTTCAGATCATTGTAAGTAGGGAATTGAAAATGTAGAGAACAGAAAGATTTGCCGAAATCTCTTTCGCTACAATGGCATCTTCACGTATCCATCAACAGTTTCATTTCCACAATTCCTCCTACCCTGCTGGAAAGGCTCCAGATCACGTGGCCATATGTTTGCCCACGCCTATTCTCAGCTCACCATGTGGCCAAACTTACCCAGGAAGCTGTTGGCATTGAAAGATTAAAAAATATTTAGGGTGTTAAAAATATTCCTAAGCATTTTACATGGAACGTGTGCATAGCATTGTAAACCTAGAGCTCAGCTATGTTAGAACATTCGTATTTCTCTGAGAAGTGAAACAATATTCGATATTTGAAATATAATAAACAGAGGTAAATTTTTAAGACGATGGGTTAATACATTTCTATATATAAAGTCACAAATAATATAAATATTGTTTTGTTTTTACATAGAATAAGATTAGGAAGAAGTAAGCTTGTGTGTGGATAAGAAAGGCCTTCATTTTTTTCATAAAATAAAAATAATTTTAAATTGACTCAAGAGTAATAAGTATTACGGGGAATTCTGGGGGAGATATAATAACTTCATTTAGATCTTTCTAACAGAATTAAGTAGAACTTAACTATAAATATAAGCAATAAAACAAATAATTAGACTAGACAACAATCGGAAATCAATGTTTGTGGTAGCCCACGTGTAGAAAAACAGTTCACAGAACGAGAAAGAAAGGAGCTCTAAGCTAGAAAGCTGTTATTTACTGCGTACCAAATCTCTTTATGTTCTACACTAGGATTCTACTTGATACCTTACCACCCTTTTGTCCTGCATCAGTCTTTTACTAAATACCTGATAACAAATTATTTAGTGTTCTATACCAGGTTGCTACTAAATACCTGAATAATAAAAATCCTTCAATGATCTACCCCGGGTTTCTACTAAATACCTGACTAATACATTTTAAAGCACTGCATACACATTTGACTTGTACTAAAGACCTCCCTACATTCCTTTGTTCCTTCTTTAGAGTTTGTAGTAACAATTACTCACAATTTCCTTTTACCTCTATATTTTTTGCGTTAAAGAACTGCCAACCTCTTCTTTGTTCCCTATATATTCATTTCAATAAAAATACCTACTATTTCCTTGATTCCTCTATAGCTACTAATTTATTTTGTACCGGAATTGTACCCATTATGTCAAATTATTTTACAAACATTCGAATTTAGCTGGAGAAATGTTTTGTATTCGATTAGCAAACTGATCTCCCACGCCTTCTCATTGGACGAATGTGGCCATATGTAATCCAGCGTAGCCTGTGGAGATCTGTCGAGTAGCCACCGGTTCTGGCCATGCCGCTGTCCTTTCATTTGGGAAGCCTTTCACGTCATCTAGCGTCTACCCGACCTACAGGACTGGCTCTTCGGACAAGGGGTGAATAACAACGTTAACTTCATTCCCGCGTCAACAAAAGCGTCCATATACAAGTTCTATATGAGCCTTGAGGTAAGAGTACGGTGCACCACCATTTTATTACAAGTTGTTTACTTATTCAGGATGATGCCATCGTAGTTTTGCTGGAACCATTTAATGGCCTCCTCCTTGGTAATCCTTGAGGTAAGGGTAGTTAATGAAGATCCCCTGAGCATCTGGAGAAGGACTCTTCTATTGTAAATAGTCGTGTGTATAGTTCCCCCTTACATATCTCTTAATTTCAATTTGAGTGTATGATTTGCTATGAACGGGAATGGCAAAAAAATTACTATTATAGACGCGTATGACTCTTTTAAAAATAAAACAATTTCTACTGCCTTTACGACAATGGAAAAATTAATGGAAGGGCCTGGCTTATCAGTGGTGCGCCCTCCCAGCGTTTTCGCCAGTTTAATTGCCATAATAAACCGCTGGGAGGGTTCAACATTGAGGAGCCAGGCCCTTTTATTAATTTTATCATTGCAGTAAGGGTAGTAGAAATTGTTTTATTTCTAAAAGAAGCATACGCGTCTATAATAGTTTCGAATTATAATAACAGATGGCGCGCTAATGCATCCTAATAAACTTACTTTAAAGTCTAAATCGAACCGATGTTTATTGTGGCAGGACCCACCCGTCGGTCTGTCGGGCGGTCCCCGGGGTGGGACGGAAGCAGGCCGGGAGACGGATGGCCGGTTAGTTTTGACAGGATTAGCGGGATTACAGCCGTAAATCTGCGGGAGGAAGTGATCAGGTTACAGCGGTGGCGGCGGACCTTTGGCGGTGGTGGAACATTCCCACCGCAGGCAATTATCGGCGAGACCTTGCTTCCACCGTGAAAGAAGACTCCACTCTCTACACCACTGTGTGTTGCCCACATCAACATTTAGGTCAATAAATAGAACTAAAATATATCAATATTCTGGAAATTGTAATCCTTGCAAAAAAAAGGCGCTCTAAACTCTATATTTTTAGAACGAATTTGTTTTCTTCTCTAAAATGTCAAAAGTGTCTTCAAAATTTTTGTAATGGATCGCTGGTGGCAGTGAGAAAGAAAAAGTTGATGACCACTGGTTAGTTGTAGAGCAAAAGTGTTCTATAGAGAGAGGTGGCCTCTTACCAAAGAGTTGCTAATTAGTAAAATGGTAATACTGGTGATGAAACTGTTCTTTGTATAGTGGTGGTATCTGCTCTCATGAAAGTTCTTCCTGATTAGCCAAGCTAGGTTGCCATTTTTCAAGATAGTCCAAAAGACACCCATAAAATTTGAACCCTTGAACTATAAGCCTCACTGGTTATCTGAACATTAAATACCCCCCAGAACTAGGAGCACATGCGAAGTAGTCTGAAATAACCTCAAGATTTGCTTCTCTCCTGTCAATGTGATATTTCCTTCACAATGACGGGCAAGTCTTTCTTAAGCTTTATGCCCAACTGTTCTAAAACTATGAACTAAATTCTCTAATTTGGCGAGTTCATATGGGGAAAACACTGGGATACAAATCAGACTTTTAAAAAATGAGAGATTTCAAGCTTTTATTAGAGATACTTTAGATGTAAATTTCCACAGTATCTATAGAATTATGTGACAAAATGATTAACATTACGAGATCTATGATATCATGACATTAATGAGTACGTATTTTAAAAGAATGACTTATACACAAGAAGAGGAATATACAGGTAGGGTGATTGTATGCAACGGTTGATTTAAAGTTCTTTAATGTTTCCATTGCTTCAAGAACTAATCTTTGAATTTTTAAAATCATTTTATATCAATCGCTCTTCTTCTTCTTTTTTTTTTTCTCTGCCCGACAGAATTTCGCCGAAAGTTGGGAAGAAAAAAAAAGAAGAGCGGTTGAATTTTGCATCTTATTAGCTGGATTTATATAGATAATTTTGGTTTCTAAAGTCCCCGGGGTATGATCTGTTTCTTTAATGTAATTCACTATTAAGGAGCCTTAAGATCAAAACCAGAATTATCCCATAGCTAATAAAACTCAAATATCAGTTTTTGAAGCCATTGAATATATAAAGAAAAACAAATCTTATTATTATATATATCTATCATCCCAATATATAACCTTTCTCGTATATATGTTATTTTCTTTTGATAAATTGATATTGAAGTCAGAGCTTCTAGATGGCTAATCACGTTGTTAAATATTGACACAAATACTTGGAATAGTAATATTTAAAACATAAACAATTTTGAATTATATCATTATTAAATTATGTTGGAATACACACGCTCCATTCTTTACAAGCTAGCGCTACCAATCACTTATCACGTTATAGCAGTTGTTCATAGAACTGAAGAAAGGTTTGCTGAAACCTTCTGAGATTAATAAAGTTGAGTTTATTGATCATTTTTATCTTAATATTTATTGGAATAGGCAAAAACACGTGAATGTAAAAAGAATGTAGCACTTTTTAACGACTTGATTTTATAGCCGATTTTCTCTCCAACTTACCAAATCAAATTTCGCTCTTCTATTTGCATCAAAATACTCCATCGCCTCTTCTAGAGTCACCACATTTTCCGTAATTTCATATAATGGTTCCTATAATTTTGTCGTATGTGTTTGTCTTTGAATATTTATTTTGAGCTCCACACAGACACACATATATATACATTGGTGGGCAAAAGTTGGGCACAATCAATAAAATGATGATTTTTGAAAATTCCTTAAAATATTAAAGGAAATTTGCAAATGTACTTTTTACGTATTGCTAAGAAGAACAATCTAATTATATTTACAAATTGATATTGTAATATGTAAATTCATAAAAAAGAAAATACGATAAATAATTTTTATGTTTATTAAAATCGTTTATAAAATATAATCCACTGAAAATATATAAAAACTTTTTGATCTATCAGTTGTATTATTTTTTAATTCATTAAATTATTTTTCATTCATATTAACTTTGCATATCGGTGTATGTAGCTCGTGGTATTTTATTTTCATATGTTTTCAATGGAAAATATTCCTGAACAATTTTTAAAAATGTCTTTTGATATATATAAAATTTTTAATTTTCGATTAATCTTTATTTATTTATTTTTTATTTTTTTTATTATCATTTACAAAGCACGCGATATCCGTCTTGGATATTTGCATGCATACACAAGTTTGGGAGCTTATTTACAGTAATTATTAATATGATTTTAGTTATTATAATAGAAATTATTTACATATTTGTCAGTTAGTTAACGATTTAATTACCCTATAATGAATATTAGTGAACATCACAGATAAGAACAGAAATTTAGAGCTATTTACAGCATATAACTATATACCAGTTATTACAGCCCAGGCTATCTATTACTAAAAACATTCTACAAAATCTATTAAAATTTATATACATATATCTATTATTAACTATTTGATTTAGACAATTTATATTTATTTGATTTTTGACTCTCAAGTCCTCTACAAGTCGACAGTCCGTTAGAATATGTACAGTATTTTCTTCTTCTGCACCACATGAGCATTTAGGCGAATCCGTCTTTCTGACTTTGTACAAATATGATCTAAAGTTACCGTGTCCAGTTAAAAATTGGACACTGTAAAAATTTGGCTTGACATATTTGGGTATTTGGGAGTCAGTGAAGAAGGACTTGAAAATGGTATTAGTCTTCTCATAGTATTTCTGCAATTTTTCCCTTATATAATTAGAAATTATATTCCTACTTGAAGAGTCAAATCGGTTGTAATTTATTTCGGGTTTCAACATGTTAGATTCAATATAATCAGTAAGTTTGGGGACTTGTGCAAGTATGTGTGTACAGTCCGATGATGTTGTACTGTAGGCCTGTATACAATGTTTTAATATTTTATATTGAAGAGAATTTAGTTTGTCCTTAGTCTTTTTGTTTATGAATGGATACCATATTTGATAACCATAAGTAATTGTACTTCGATATAATGTCTTATACAATATTAGTCTTCATCTAAAGTCTAGACCCCATGCTTCTGTCAGGCCAAATAGGTATCCACTAGCTCTAGTTACTTTTATGATCATTTCATTAACGTGAGGCTTAAAGTCCAGTTTGCTTCTGACTCGGTGATTTTTAATAGTCACTCCTAGGATCTTAAGTTCTTCAACCGGTTTAATTAACTTGCTACCTGAGACTATTATATCGCTATTGCATTTATATAAATATAATATTTTTGTTTTTTCATCTGACAATTTTAATTTACGACTTTCACACCACTTATTGATTTTTCTTAATACATTATCTATTGTCTTTTTTAGTTGTTCAGGAGTTTTATTCCAACATATTAACGTAATATCATCTGCATATCCTATTGTTTCACAATTATCATCCAGACTATTATTCAGTATCTCATTAATAAGAATATTCCATAATGTGGGAATATCTAATTGATCATAAATTTAAGTTTGTGGCAATATTTTTCTTTCTTTTGTCAGATAGTTTGCGATCTATTGATACACTCCAGGAGCCTGGGTTACCTATAAGTTAATGTTCCTTCTTTTGTGTGTGTGTGTGCTCATGTTGACTGTCCTGACATTTCGTTGGATTTTTATTTTATTGAAGCACTCTTTTCTCTTGCTTACTAACCCCTTTTCTCTTAAATTGTTCCAACCGCGCGATATTGAAATAATTATTTTGAAGAATCGTTAAATTTCCTAATTAAAAATACTAGGTGTTGAAATATTTGTTCATATATTTTTTTCAGTATTCAAGTTCAATTATTTTATACATTTTATATGAGGCTTTATAAAACTTGAAAAGAGAATTTTTGTTAAATGTTTCTTCATTAGTTCTTTTGAAATGGGGAGCTGATAATTCTTAAATACAGGATGGAACACTAACTTTGGAGGATCATAAAACAAATGCATCCTTATATATTACCAGGTTCTTTCTTTCTATTCAGGTAAAATTTATAAATACAATTTTATCCCATTGAATATAAGCAAAAATATTTTTAAACTTAATTTTATTGATGTTATGTGGCGCTGAGTTTGTTGTTGACACACATTAAAATAATACTTAAAGTTGCACCGCATAAGTTTCTTTTCTGTGATAAATCAATATTTATTTCAAAGAGAAATATCTACTATTTCTAACTTTTTTGGATGACGTATGAAAGGGTGAAAATATGAAGAGTGATGGTCTATATATGATTGGATGACGTATGAAAGGGTGAAAATATGAAGAGTAATGGCGAACGGAAAAATAAAAGTGTCCAGGGGCGGGAATCGAACCCACAACCTTCCGCTTACCGGGCAGATGTCATGTCCACTAGGCTACCCTGGACGTATCTTTCCGTTCGTAACTAATACTTAAATACATACGCCGCAGTCCTTTATAATGTATTATAAGTTACTTTAAGTATTAGTTACGAACGGAAAGATACGTCCAGGGTAGCCTAGTGGACATGGCATCTGCCCGGTAAGCGGAAGGTTGTGGGTTCGATTCCCGCCCCTGGACACTTTTATTTTTCCGTTCGCCATTACTCTTCATATTTTCACCCTTTCATGCGTCATCCAATCATATATAGACCATCACTCTTCATATTTTCACCCTTTCATACGTCATCCAAAAAAGTTTGAAATAGTAGATATTTCTCTTTGAAATAAATATTGATTTATCACAGAAAAGAAACTTATGCGGTGCAACTTTAAGTATTACTTTATAGTCATACGCCGCAGTCCTTTATAACACATTAAAATGTTATTATAATATATATAATATATATTTTCAATATACTACCTTAATAAAGATTGGCGTTCAGTCAACTGAAATATTGGTAAAATAAATGATATTTTGATCCAATATATGCCTTTTTATTTAAAAAAATCCAAGAATGTGTGCTCAGTGAATCGATGAACAAGATTGGGAAATATGATAATCGAGCAGTCATCATCGTGTCTGCGTCGGAAGAAGTCCAAAAGAGATATAAAACTTTCTAAAATTGCTAAAACCACTTGTAACCATGCCCAGAAGAAGTTTAACAAGGCCGACAAAGAGGGAAGGCCTGAAAGAAAAAAGTTACTCGCGCAAAGAAGACACTGACATGACTGACACTTAACATCCCCAGTTACTTGATATTTTACCCCCTAACTCCCAGACCCCTCGACTACTATATATAGGGCGCTGTTGAGAGAGATGTCAATAACACTCTACACAACACCATATATAAATCATTTTATTTACGTTCGAACGTTGTGGCAACTGTACGCATTACATACCAAACACGATCTCTGTCTTGAGCTCGATGTACCATCTCGGCGACCGTTAAACCAGTGAGTTCATTTAATTGGTCTACGTAGCGTGTCGGCGGACGTCCAGGTATGTCGCCCAGACGTCTTTCCGGTCAGTATGGTATACTCTATTCCCCTGCGTCACGCGATGTGACCGAAGAATCTCAAACAATTCCGTTGTACACGCCGCAGAAGTCGGTTATCTTCCGAAATCAATAATTGTGATAGTATCGATGTTCTACCCGCTGTCCAAGGTATACGAAGCATTATTCACCAACAATACATCTCGAACGCATCGATTTTCTTCCCTAGCGATGATGTTATAGTCCTTGATCCTGAAGCATAAGTAGCCACTGAGAAAACTAGCGCCCGGACTAGCATACGCAACACCATTTAGAATCTATAAAGGACGTAGTTCACACGATGAGGACACAAATGGACAAGGTTATCGACGCTAAGGACCCTGCTTTCCTCTGCACATCCCATGAATTGTATCGTATCTAATATTTCAGTCAAATCACATTGAATATATCAAAACTGGACCATTTTAACTTCTACTGTGTCAATTTCAATGAATTAAAATGTATTTTTGTGCGAGTAACACTTTTTTTTGTATAGCTATCACAAATTGTGATATTGTACTATACATGAGTGATGGTTCTATTTATAAATGGGGTTTGATAACTAGAAACTAATATAGCTCTATCTCTCTAATACGAGAACTCTTCTGTATATAACATATATGTAAATAAATATATTTTTAAAGACATATCCTGACCGCTAACATTAGCATTTTTTTCAGGTTGGCAACTACAATATCTGCACCCAATTTCTGATATGAGGTATTCAGGTTGGCAACTACAATATCTGCACCCAAATTCTGATATGAGGTAGTTAGGTTGGCAACTACAATACCTGCACCCAATTTCTGATATGAGGTAGTCAGGTTGGCAACTACAATATCTGCACCCAATTTCTGATATGAGGTAGTTAGGTTGGCAACTACAATATCTGCACCCAATTTCTGATATGAGGTAGTCAGGTTGGCAACTACAATATCTGCACCCAATTTCTGATATGAGGTATTCAGGTTGACAACTACAATATCTGCACCCAATTTCTGATATGAGGTAGTTAGGTTGGCAACTACAATATCTGCACCCAATTTCTGATATGAGGTATTCAGGTTGGCAACTACAATATCTGCACCCAAATTCTGATATGAGGTAGTTAGGTTGGCAACTACAATATCTGCACCCAATTTCTGATATGAGGTAGTCAGGTTGGCAACTACAATATCTGCACCCAATTTCTGATATGAGGTAGTTAGGTTGGCAACTACAATATCTGCACCCAATTTCTGATATGAGGTAGTCAGGTTGGCAATTACAATATCTGCACCCAATTTCTGATATGAGGTAGTCAGGTTGGCATCTACAATATCTGCAGCCAGATTCTGATATGAGGTATTTAGGTAGGCAACTACAATATCTGCAGCCAGTTTCTGATATGAGGTATTCAGGTTGGCAGCTGCAATATCTGCAGCCAGTTTCTGATATGAGGTATTCAGGTTAGTAACTACAATATCTGCAGCCAGTTTCTGATGTGAGGTATTCAGGTTGGCAACTACAATATCTGCAGCCAGTTTCAGATATAAGGTATTCAGGTTGGTAACTACAATATCTGCAGCCAGTTTCAGATATGAGGTATTCAGGTTGGTAACTACAATATCTACAGCCAGTTTCTGATATGAGGTATTCAGGTTGGCAGCTGCAATATCTGCAGCCAGTTTCTGATATGAGGTATTCTGGTTGGTACCTAAAATATCTGCAGCCAGTTTCTGAAATGAGGTATTCAGGTTGGCAACTACAATATCTGTTCCCAATTTCTGATATGAGGTATTCAGGTTGGCAACTATAATATCTGCAGCCAGTTTCTGATATGAGGTATTCAGGTTGGCAGCTACAAGATCTGCAGCCAGTTTCTGATATGAGGTATTCAGGTTAGTAACTACAATATCTGCAGCCAGTTTCTGATATGAGGTATTCAGGTTGGTAACTACAATATCTGCAGCCAGTTTCTAATATGAGGTATTCAGGTTGGCAGCTACAATATCTGCAGCCAGTTTCTGATATGAGGTATTCTGGTTGGTACCTAAAATATCTGCAGCCAGTTTCTGATATAAGGTATTCAGGTTGACAACTACAATATCTGCAGCCAGTTTCTGATATAAGGTATTCAGGTTGGTACCTACAATATCTGCAGCCAGTTTCTGAAATGAGGTATTCAGGTTGGCAACTATAATAACTGCAGCCAGTTTCTGATATGAGGTATTCAAGTTGACAACTACAATATCTGCAGCCAGTTTCTGATATAAGGTATTCAGGTTGGCACCTACAATATCTGCAGACAGTTTCTGATATAAGGTATTCAGGTTGGTAACTACAATATCTGCAGCCAGTTTCCGATATGAGGTATTCAGGTTGGTAACTACAATATCTGCAGCCAGTTTCCGATATGAGGTATTCAGGTTGGCAGCTACAATATCTGCAGCCAGTTTCCGATATGAGGTATTCAGGTTGGTAACTACAATATCTGCAGCCAGTTTCTAATATGAGGTATTCAGGTTGGCAGCTACAATATCTGCAGCCAGTTTCTGATATGAGGTATTCTGGTTGGTACCTAAAATATCTGCAGCCGGTTTCTGATATAAGGTATTCAGGTTGACAACTACAATATCTGCAGCCAGTTTCTGATATAAGGTATTCAGGTTGGTACCTACAATATCTGCAGCCAGTTTCTGAAATGAGGTATTCAGGTTGGCAACTATAATAACTGCAGCCAGTTTCTGATATGAGGTATTCAAGTTGACAACTACAATATCTGCAGCCAGTTTCTGATATAAGGTATTCAGGTTGGCACCTACAATATCTGCAGACAGTTTCTGATATAAGGTATTCAGGTTGGTAACTACAATATCTGCAGCCAGTTTCCGATATGAGGTATTCAGGTTGGTAACTACAATATCTGCAGCCAGTTTCCGATATGAGGTATTCAGGTTGGCAGCTACAATATCTGCAGCCAGTTTCCGATATGAGGTATTCAGGTTGGTAACTACAATATCTGCAGCCAGTTTCTAATATGAGGTATTCAGGTTAGCAGCTACAATATCTGCAGCCAGTTTCTGATATGAGGTATTCTGGTTGGTACCTAAAATATCTGCAGCCGGTTTCTGATATAAGGTATTCAGGTTGACAACTACAATATCTGCAGCCAGTTTCTGATATAAGGTATTCAGGTTGGTACCTACAATATCTGCAGCCAGTTTCTGAAATGAGGTATTCAGGTTGGTACCTACAATATCTGCAGTCAGTTTCTGATATGAGGTATTCAGGTTGGTACCTACAATATCTGCAGCCAGTTTCAGATATGAGGTATTCAGGTTGCCTACCTGATATTTTAATTGTCATTCAAATACCTCATATCAGAAACTGTCTTTAGATTTTGAATTTAATAACCAAAATACCTCATATGATAAGATTCAGATCCGAAAGAAAAAAAAAAAGGAGGGAGCAAAGAACTCTTCCAGAAAGATGAAGTCAAATCAGGGAGAATGCGTGTAATGAAGCATGAAGGCTCCGTAGGCACGTGTACATGGATGTTATGACTTCTTTTTATTCGTAAAAATCTAGTTTTTCTTGTGTACTTTTTATCAAGAATATTGTTGTAGATCACCACAAATATTCGCTCCTTATTTGTCCTGAGTGGATAGATATTAATGAAGCTGTAAAGCCCATACAATATCTAGCCGAATGAACAGTACACAACGCTCCCGTTTTGCCCGTGTGAATTTTAACCTGAGTGTATACGTATAAAATTCTCTTTTAAGTTAAATCATATTCGACACACAATTATATACAAAAATAAAGAAGGCATATCCTGACCAAAAGCACATGTGCTTTATAGATGGCAGAGCGTCATCTAGTGTAACAGAAATCCACTAAACCATGATTTAGCCTGTTCCCTGATATTTGGCCAAGTCTATTTGTTGATAAATCAAGAAAAGCCATCTACGAACGCGTTTCGCGCTGTTGGCGCTCGTCAGCGTGGAACAGACTGTACCACTGCGACCAAAAATATTTTTGGTCCCAGAGACTTCTTGAGAAACCAAGAAATGAGTATTTAAGGCCAAACTTGCGTGAATACGCTTAACACATGAAAAAACAAAAAGATCAGGTGTTGATATTAAAAATAAAGTAGGCATATCCTGACCAAAAGCACATGTGCTTTATAGACATTGAATGAATGTTTTCCCAACGAATAGTGCATCAACAAATATAATTTTAATGGGTTTACCTTATGCTCATTCTGTAATGTGAAATAATTTGAAAAAATATATTTGATAATACAAGGTGGATCAATAAATAAGGTGAATTATAATTTATTAAAAAAAAAAAGAACGATATTAAAAATTAGGACTTGATTTATTCAAAATATTCACCTTGGCTTTCTATACATCGTCTCCATCGTTCTGGCAACTTGTAAATACCCTCTTTATAGGCATTCTTAGGAAGCGTGTGAAAAAAATCTTGCACCACTTTCTGGACATCTTCATCCGAGTCAAATCGCTTTCCCTTTAACTCCTTCTTTAGTAGTCCAAAAAGAAATAGTCAGAGGGGGCTAGGTCTGGACTATATGCAGGATGTTCTAAAACTTCAAAACCTAATTTAATGATTGTAGATACAGTTTTACATGATGTATGCGGCCTTGCATTATCATGAAGGAAGAGAACACCTTTACTAAGCTTCCCTCTTCTTTTGTTTCTTATACCGGGCTTTAGCTTATTTACAAGAATGTCACAATAAAGGTCGCTGTTCATACGTTGCCTTGAGGATAAAAAATCAAGCCAGATTGGTCCATCAACATCCCAAAAAATTTTTAACAAAACTTTACCGGCCGAACGTTGAGACCTGAGGAACATGTAATTCGTCCATTTTTGAACTCGTTAACCCATTTATAAATGTTTTTTTGAGACAAACAAGACTCACCATAGATATTTTTCATTCTTTGGAACATTTGAGATGTTTGAATACCTTCTGCATTCAAGAAACGAATAACTGCACGTTGTTCAAGCGTGGTGCAATCCTTCAAGGGACCTTCCATTTTAGTTTATTTATAAGTCTCGCGCCGCTAGTGGGAAAAAAGAACAGAACACCTTAAATAGTCTCTCGATGTTATATTTTAATATTCTGTGGTTTAAATTATTTTTGCTTTTTTAATTTTTAAGAAATAAGATTATTCACCTTATTTATTGATCCCCCTTTGTAGTTATATTTATAATATAGAATGAGACTACAAATTAAAGGTATAAAGATTATATTATAATAAATAACATTTGTTAAAACAATATTCGCCTGGCAAGTATTAACTCGGAAAGAAGTCGAGCGAAGCTGGGTTATTCAGTTAGTATAAAATAATTAAGATCATTTTATAGCTCCAACATATGCAATTAAAAATATATATATTTCAATTTGAAGCGCTATGTCCCCCTAGGGACACTTGCGCTGTCATACATGTATGCCTTTGTCTATACATACATATATATATATACAAAAATATTAGGCCGTGAATAGAATAGTCATATGATATTAACAATGAGAAAGAGAGAAAAAACGAGAAAAAAAGAACTGTGTACAAAAGAAAAAAATGTCTGGCAATATGTACAACAGCGTAATATAAATTATCAGTTTCTTAAAAGATATTTGTTGCTAAATATTTTAAAATATATCTACAAAAGGTATTGAATATAATAAACGATTATTTACTGGAAATAAAAATGCTTGGATCTGTCACTATTAAATTATTGTGATTCTATAGTCTTGAAAAACAGGACAATACAGTAAAATATGTATTCAAGCTTGTTCCTCATGTCAACAAAAACAACTCGAATCTTCCATCGCATGCAATGTAATTCAATAATTTTACCTCCGTAACCCCTATTATCGGGCAAAAAATCCCTCTATCCTTATTGAGAAACTGTATAAAAGTGCAAGAGACAAATACGTTAGGGAAATAAATGAGGCTAAAAGAATGTCTTGGAGGTTTTTCTTGGAGGACATCAAATCAAAAAAACCATATGGAAATTTATACAGGGTATACGAAAATACTAAAAACGGTTCTAACCGAAAGGAATTTTTGGAAATTCTAGAAGAGAATAAAGATGAAGAACGAGTCCAGAAGACAGCGGAACTTTTGAACAACCTTTTCCCCGATGATAGAGATAATGAAGACACAACCTTTCACAAAAACATAAGGAACTATACTCTAGGATTTCATAATAAAGAAAATATAACAACAACGCCCAATGAAGTAGATGGAATAATTGATGAGCTAAACTCAAAGAAAACGCCTGGAATTGATAATATGTCTAACAATATGATAAAACGTACTAAACAACTAATAGTTCCAATATTGGTGAAACTATTTCAAAAATGCTAATATTTAAATTATTATCCGAATGAATGGAAAAAAATCAGAGGTAATAATTATTCCCAAACCAGGTAAAACAGACATGAAAAGTAATAAAAGCTACAGACCCATTTGTCTTAACTCAAACATTTCCAAAATATTTGAAAAAATAAGTAACAACAAACTAATACAATTTTACGAAGACTCGAATCTGCTTAACAATCGTCAACATGGATTTAGAAGAGATCAAGATCTACCATCTCTGCATCAAATGAAATTGTTAAAATAGCTCTCTCTAGAACATAAAAACAAAGAATATACAACTATAATCGCAGTTGATATAAGTGGAGCGTTCGAGAATGCATGGTGGCCGATGGTGCTAAAAAGACTAGACGAGGACAACGTTTAAGCCTCAATAATAAAAATACTACAGTCTTTCTTTAATAATATAAGAGTGAGATTTAGATATTCATCAAATGAAACCCATAAAAAATTAAGCAAGGGATGCCCACAGGGTGGGCCTATATCCCCTACAATATGGAATATTATTCTAAACGATTTATTGGATAACTATTCATAATCAAACCGTGAAATCATTGCTTATGCGGATGATATAACTGTGATATATATATAAAGCTATACAATTGGACGTAATAAAAGTTAGGTTGACCAATACATCAAGTTTAATATATTCTGCAGGCTGTAAATTTCAAGGCGAAAGTATTGACTGTTGGCCACTGACTCGCTCTGATGTAATTATTGGATGTATTAATTTACTTAGTCTACACGTTGTTCCAACTGTTGTAAATGGCAATTTTGTGTAAATATTTCATACGGTGTACATATTTCAAGCTACTATTTCTAATCACTATATGCAAAAATTTGACATCGAATGTGTAATTTGCGTGCTTTCCAATGTTTAATTGTGTAAATTTCACGATGATTTGTATATAATTTCAGATTTACACGCAATTATCCTAATTGTGGATATGGCGTGTCTTTGCAACTGTTAAATAAATAAATGTAATTCAATAATTTTTTATTCATTTTAGATTTTATTTTCATGTTTGAGAAAACCAACCTTCTAGTTTTAATTTGGTTTCTAGTCTTATTTATTGAATTATATATAAGTTGCTAAAATGTATTTAGGTGCAAGTATCCCAAGCTGGTATATCGCTCCCCGATATGTCAAATAAATACATAAATAAATATACAATGTATTTTATTATTTGTCTAATTTTAGGTTTTTTAAATGGATTTTGTTTTAATCAATATTTCAAGGTGTATATATGTAAAATTTTTCCAATGTTTTTTAACAATTGAGAAAAGTCGCAAACACCAATGTATTTTAGAAGAAAAGATTCAGTAGTTTCTGTATACATTTCATGAAAATGAAAAATATTCAAATTTGTTATTGTGTGATAATAAAAAAATAATAATGATGTTAAAATTCATTATCATAAAAAACATAATCATAGCTTTGAAAAGAAATCTAAAAATATGTCGGGGTTCTACTGGAGTGGAATGGAATGGATGTTAACCCCAATCTACTGTTTTAACAAATGTTATTTATTTGTTTTTAGGGAATTATTATTTTGAAAATAGAGCAATCCATAAATAAATCTTTAATTAAAAAGGCATATATTGGATC